>CABFOV010000907.1:122061-148204 GCA_902141375.1 Timema poppense
TCGGATTTTGGGATTTAATAAGAGTTTATAGGAGACCAGTCTTTTTCCCCCCCCCCCCCTCTTTACAAATATGTACTCCTCAAAATTTTAAAAATTATGAATATACTAGAACTCGGGAGCTTTTTGAAATACTCAACCCAAATGAAAAAACCCAAGCACGCAGACCCCTAGTTCTATGTTGTTGTTTTTTAACATTAACTATGACCTAAACATATGTTGTTTGAATACCCTTTCACTCTTAAATGTTAGCTTGGCAGAAGATACATTATATATATATATATATATATATATGTATATAAAAAGTTGAACCAAAGTGTAAGTATTTTATGGAGGTTTTTTTAAAGAAAGGTTGAGTTAGCTTACTTAAGTTTACTTGACTTAATTTTTTCTAAACGAATTATTCTTTATTGCAAAATTATTAAATAGATTTCATCCAAAGCAGATATAGATAGATAAAGTTGATAATTATTTAATTTGTTTAAGTGAAATTAATCTCTTTTCACTTCCATTCTTCCAATATAAGCACAATATTTGTGCTAAACATACTGTAGGGTTTTCCCTTTTTGAGGCATTTGAACAATCACATTTAAAACCATCTTTGGTTACAGAAATATGATGAAAGTTGCATAATTGAAACAGTTTATTCACCATACATGGAAAATGAAGATATTGAAATTTGATACGTACCAGCTTTTTGGGGACAAGAGAAACGAAGATTCTCTATTTCACAATATGTATATTATGTGAGTAGTTTTTAAAGACATAAACAATAGTTTTAATAAGCTTTGAAAAACAATATTTTATAAACCAAGGAAAACGCAGAAGATTCCCTAGCACAAGCTATATATGTTCACTTGGTAGGTGTCTTCCCATAATTGAAAATCAATATGGTGAGGCATGTTGTAAACAAATTTGTCCAAAATATAAGCTAACATCATCTTATAACCCACTATATAATATTTTGAGTGCAAAGCTGGTCCCTATTTTAAACAAATTCTTGTAACTTACAATGCAAGCAATATGAATGCTAAATGGCAAATATTAAATGAAAAGTATCATCCTTTAATACTATTAGTCACTCATTCTCATGAATTTATTGATGAAGAACAACATTGTTCATATGAATAAGGCAATATTAAAGCAAACTCATAAATTTTAACAGTATTTAACTATATCCATATTGAAAATAAAATTCATAAATAAAATAGGACAAATATATTACATCTATTAATTTATAATTATCAGGTAAATTTAGATGACGCTTGGTTTGAACAAATTTTAAATGTGTCTTGCTTCCAAATGGTTTGTATATCTCAAATAATTACTGTCAATTATATTAGCAATAAAAAATCTTGTAACTCTACCAAATATTTCGAAAGCTCCAAAAATATTCCTTTAACAGATCAAGGGTGGAATAGATTGTGTTTACATTTAATTGTTTTATGTTTTGGTTATATCTACTTCATTTTCCATGGTCTAGCCACATTATTATTATTATGTACAACATAGCTTGAAAGCTGCCACAAAAGATAAATAACACAAACCTTTAGTAGCAAATATATAAGTATAAATATCATTGCATAAGAAAATTGAATTTTTAAGATCACAATAATCTGTTTTGAAGATCATAAATAAATCTTTGACCCCTTAACTTTGAAGTATGGAAATTCAGAAAAGGAAAAATTAACATTTTAAAATAGAACCCAATTGTATTAATAAAGAAAGAATGCCTTCTCTCCTTGATTTTAAATCATTTAAATCAAATCCACATATGCAATAACTGTGATTAAATTTTAACCAAGAGTGTTGTATTTTAGATCTGTAAAAGTATCCAAAACAAAAAGCTGTCTACTCACACTATTACTTCTTTCTTTCTCTTGAGCTTAGGAAACACTAAATAGTTATTATTTTTAAGACCACCCAATTCAAAATATAAACATTTTTTGATTTGTCACAAATATGGAAGTCAAAAATCCACAAATGGGATGGAGACCACCAAGAGTCTTACAAATATACACACCCAGTATTTGTAAAATCTATAAGAGAACCATTTTGGATTTTAGATAAAATAACAAAACTTCTAATTTAATAAATACATGGTTCTGGTAATGAGCTAGTCACAAAAATAATTTAAATATTTTGGGGAAAAGAGGTGTCACCTGAACACAATTTAAATGATACTTTGGCATAATAGGTTAAAGATACCAGAGAATCCAGGACAATACCCAAGTCCATAATTGAAATTACATAGTGACTATCACTAATTATTATAAAAATCATAAATGCATCCACAACTGAAAGGGGGACAATTTTTTTACTCTCTATTCTAAATATTATTATTAAAATCTATAATGGTATCTTCAACCAAAATGATCTCCTTTGCGCCTTTTCAAAACACCAACATTAAAAATGTTGAAATATAGCCATAGCTAGAAGAGAGACAATCACAAAGCACTCAAATATATAACTAAAATGTGAAACATATTGGTTTGGTTTTAAAAATTGTAGTTCTAAGCAATAGATTTCATATCTTGAAATATGTCATCACCAGGGCCCGACTTCGATTAGCTAAAAATCATTTTAAAATAACGTTACAATTTTTAAAAATTACTTAAAAAAATTTTAAATGATCGAAAAAGATAAAACAAAAACTCTTAATAAATGCACATGACAAAAATAAAAATTTCCTTAACAAAGGCAAACTAAAAATATATACATATATAAAATGAAAATCCTTTAACAATTAAACTTATGCATACTTCTAAATACAAAATTCATTAACAAATATATGCTTCAGAACTTAAAAAAACTAACATCTTGAGTGTGTGCGCACACACACACACACACACACAACCCTTTCCAGCTTATTGCACTATTTCATTAGGCATGTGTATTTTCCAACCATACAAGCAAAGAAGATAAAAAGTTAATTGACTACATTATATTTTCCTTCCAACTATTGTGATCAAAAATTTATTATTGAGTATTGCTGCATTGATAAACCATCGATGGTATTTAAAAATATATTTATTCGACAAAAATGCCTAAAAATACCCTTAAACGGACAGAAACCAAGTAAATATGGCCTAAAAATCCAAAATTACATAAAATGAATGACCAATTATAAAAAATTTCCACAATCAGGGGATCATGAGCAATAGTACACAGTGATTGCTATTGTTTTAAACCATTGACTTCTCCACTTTAGTTTCAGCTTCCTAGGCATGCACAATACCAAGTAAAGTAGGGCAAAAGGGATTAATTTCAGCAAGTGTAGCTATATACCTCTTAACCTTTGAATACTAAACTAATAGATATTGTTATTAATGAAAGTTTGTTTAGCTCTTTAGTGACAAGAGTCTAACTAAAAGACTTGTCGCAAGCCCTTCTACCCGCTAATGAACTCTATTGCCTCTTCCTTGTGCCAACAAACTTAACAATCCTTCATCTTCTGTCATCAAAAATATTTATACAAAATTAATAAATATCTAAACTTGTTTTATATTATTGTAAATTAACCTTACAACCAATCTATTAACTCCTTAAGTATGACTTCCACTGAGCCACTTAATTCCTGTGAATTTATTTGTATGATGTAATTTACAAATTGTATAGTTGTATGAAAAAGTTTTATTTCAGAGATCAAATATATTAAATACTTGAAAAACTTGAGAACATATAAAAGTGTCACTCTTTAAGGAAATAAAAATTTAACACGCTATTCATCATTGCTTTGTAAAATATATAGTGTTTTCTGGGATATGGTTTGAATTTAAACAATGCTTTTTTTTCTGTCAATTTGGCCCAATTTTTCAACTTGATCTAACTCTAGTTCTAAGGTGGATAACACTAAAACTGGCTGTCATTACAGACCAAATTAAAATAAACAAATGATGTTTTCAAATTTTAATAAATCAATATAATATCAGGGGTACGCAAATGGTATCCTAACTAAGTTTTTGTTGTGTCCATTGCCAAAGATGCTAATTTGAATGAATATATTAAGGTTAATGGAAGGTCTAATATCATTACTTTCACACTCATAATATTGTGCTCTGTATATAAATTGTGTAACAGGGCTGTCAACAGGGAAAGCTCAAGAATAGTATTTTATTATTTATGTTGGAGTTTTTTTGAACTGGGAACAAAAATATTATTATTATTATTATTATTATTATTATTATATTTAGCACCGCGTCTTACTAACCGTTCGGGTTATACGCTTTGGAACCAAAAGAAAATATCACTAACCCACATATTATTAGTACTGAAATAAACTTATGTTACAAAAGATTTGATTACTTAATGTTTCTCATAGATATGTGATAAAATATTTAATCATGCATCTATTTTTTCTCTTGAAATGAATCTGACATCATTGTAAAACTGTCAAGAACATAAACAACAGTATAGATTTTACTTCTAGCAATTGTACAATTTATTTGTAAAATTTTCATTCTTTTGGAAAAGTGTGAAACCTCTACATTATATCATGTTTATGAAGTGCTAGCAGCTACTAAGTTCACACAGACAATTGAACCTCATTGTACCAACATTTTTGCTAGGTGTATGAATTTTGTGATGTAGGCCCAAATTTTGTGCTGTTTAGTCTTTTTCGTTTTACAAATATTAAAAAAATGATGGAGTTCACCACTTTAAAACCATGTGATCCCTCACCATCATCCTAAAATTAATATATCCATAACCACCACCAATCCAAACTCACAACAGCAAGGCTTGTAGGGTTTTTGCCACAGTAAGAGTAAGTATTGTTTAATCGGGAATATTGTCTCTTCAATAATAGTTTAATATTATTTCTCAATTTCCTACTCCACCTCTTAAAAACTTTTTTTACCCAATAAATTATACCTTTTAATTGTAGTTTTTATTCTTATAGTTAATTTCAAATTTAGCAATAAGCTAGTTTTTAGATTTTCAAACAAAGACAACCTCTATTAAATTGGTAAATTTCGTCATTACTGATTATATATATTTTGATATGGTCTTCATGACATAATTGCAAAAAATCTAAAACCAGCTAAAGATAGTTAATATTTCCTTATTGGTAACTTTGATGTTGGTAACAAATTCAAAATGATATCTCTTTGGGCTGTGAATATATAATTCATGAAGCTACACATACAATTTTTTTTATAAAAGGATATAATGGTCTCTATCAAGGGTGTGAATATTCTGGATTTTATATTAATATGTGTTAACAATTAAATACAACTCGCCTCAGTGTTATTTGGTTTAAGGCAGCACTCTAGTGTAACACTGGCCTGCTGTTGATGGGAAGATCGCAGTTCTAATCCTAGTAAGGTCTACTGAGGTGGTTTTTTTCAACCCAATTGGTTAGTAGGGCATAGTGATAAAAAAAAATTAAATAATGGTCCTTAATTTAAATTGTAAATTACTGTTTGAGTTTTTATAAATATTGCCTTGCTAACTAAGATAGAACAGTCTACATTCCATCTGGATATACTTTTGAACTTAAAAACACAGAGCAATTATTACAAATAAGACATAGAAGGGCTTAATAAATCTAAAATTATGTCAATTTTAGGTTTTAAACATCTCTCAAGATTCTCACCATGTCTTGACAAATCTGCAATGGTCTCCATTCTGAACACAGTATTATTAATTTTGAATAGTCAAGACTTTATCAGTAATTATCTCAATTCTCATTATAATGGTTTATTAAATTTGTTAATGTTTTTTATATCTTAAAGTGAGGTATTGTGTTTCAAGTAAAAAATCCAGAATGGATTCCTTTTAAATACCTTACAATATTTTTAAGTTAGAATTTGTGGCTATAACTAAATTCAATTACTTTTTTTCATTCTAAATGTTGATTTGTCCACATTTCAAATATTACACTATTACTAATTCAGGTTTCCATTTTATTCTAGCATCATAATTCCAGATTTTGGAATTTAATATCTTTGATAAATATCTAGATGTAAACACATTTCTATGTATTCTAATATCAAGTTTTTATAACTAAATTCAGGATTTTCTCCAATCTGATGTTGGCATATATCTGGGTTTCTATTGATAAATTAACAAAATCTAAAAGTCTATTTTTTAAAGAACAGATCTTTAATAATGTATTCTTCTAAATTGTAAAGCATTCATTTTTTCATACTAATTCCAGACAGTAGACAATTTGCTGTGAATAAATTTGCGATTAACCTTTAAAATGATACCTAGTTAATATATTTTTCATCAAAGATTATAAATAAATAATATTAAATAAGACTTGTATCTGAAAAGTAATGTTTTTTAATTAATTATTAGGTTAATAGAAATCTTTATTCAGTATTGATATAAATTCTACAAAAAGTGATAATGAAGAGATATAATGGTGATTACACAGTAAAGTTACATATACAAATTAAAATTTACAAATATGATATATACAAATCACTATAAATTGCTGAAAAAAAGGATTAATTAACTTTATAATATACCTGTTATGTTAAATGAAAAAGTATAGTACAATATTAAATAAATGTTAAATAATTATAAAGGTTCAAGTTTATAAAAAAAACTATTAAAGACGTGATGTTATTAATTGGTTGCAAAAAAATTTAGTTTAAGATGTATAAATGACTTGAAAACAAACTAAAATATTTCTGGACAATGAGAGAGGCTATAATATAAATAATTCAATTCAAAGTATATTTTATTAACTAATACAGGTTAAGCCTAGAACGAACTGATAAAAAAATAGTCAGTTTAGGAATTTGCTAATAAAAATATATTTAATATCTTAAAAAAAACTTAAGGTGATATAGCGTTCAGATTACTTTGGAATAGTATCACACATTATTTGTTACATTATTTGAATTAAAATATGTCAATATAAACAAGCGTTGGAATGCAGTGATAAGATCAAATGGATTAAATAATTATTGTTATGGTCTGTATAGAATATTTATTGTAATTATTGATGTTCCAAAGTCTTATCTTTTAGAAAATACCTTGCTCTTTGGGAACAGTTTTAGATGTCTGAGTTATCCATACTGCTGAACCACCATACCCAAGTATTAGTGAAGTCAAAGAAGCTATTAAGAAGTTAAAGAACCCTAAATTTCCAGGTATAAATTCAATTCCATCAAAGTTATTAAAGGCAAGTGCTGAAAAGCTAGTAACAGAAATTCATAAATTGCCATGTTACATATTGAACTATGATGTATTACCACAAGAATGTAAGAAGGTTATTATAACATTAATTTTCAAAAAGGGAGATAAAACAGTGTGTAATAACTAACTACTACCAACATAGTATAACATTGTATACAAAATAATTTTAATGAGATTGAGAAAAATTGGGGATCATCAGTGTAGATTTTGATGAAATAGATCAACAAAGGATTAGATTTTTACTACTAAGCAATTATTAGAGAAAACTAGGAATACAAAATAACGGTTAATCATTTATACATATATTTTAAAAAGGCCTATGCTTCAGTTAAATGAAATAAATTATATTAAATTTTAGCCAGTTTTGGGATACCCAAAAAACTTGTCAAGCTAATTGAGGTATATTTGACTGATATGTGTGGAAGGGTATGGATTGGATGTCACTTATCAGATACCAGTACTTTCGAAATCAATAATGGGTTGAAACAAGAAGATGCACTTTACACATTACTTTTTAATCTAGCCTCAGAGTATGCTATTATGGAATATGCAGAGTATTTAACTTTGCCGGGCAACATTAAGGAAGCTGTTGCAAGAACTGGATAAATCTTACTAGAGCTAGTAAGTAAATAGGTTTAGAAGTGAAATCTGAAAATACTAAGTATATGATCACACAGAGAACAGAGATTGGTGTTGATCATTTGACAGGGTTAAGGAGTATAAATATTTAGGAGCAATTTTAACTAGCAATAATGATATTATATTGGAAATTAAGAAAAGAAGAGTCGGGAAATGTATGCTATCACTCGATCAGTAAGTTGTTGACATCTCACCTGCTTTCAAGGAATGTAAAACTCTGAATATACAAAACAATAACTATACCGGTTTTTCTCTATGGGTGTGTAACATGGTCTCTTACTAGAGATGGGCAGAACGGCTCACTGTTGGGAACGGCTCAGAGTGATTCAGTTCAGTGAAATGAGCCGTTCATTTTTATCGTTCAGTCGTTCGCGAACGAATACTTGTTTTGCAGCTCATCGTTCGCGACCGACCAAACTTCAGCTAGTGGATCTTCGTTCGCGACCGACCTGATACAGACTGGTGGCCCATCGTTCGCGACCGACCTACGGCTTTCAATCAGTCAGTTACCGGTATCAATTGGAGAAACACACCGTGTAACTTAGTTATTCGCTTCGCATCACGCATCAACTTCAGGGAGAAGTTTTTAATGTTTATTAAATTATTATTTAATTATTTATGCTATTGAATACAAAATATCTTAAAAGTATTACTTTATTAATTTTTTATTTTATTTTAGCACCGCGTCTTACTACTCGTTCAGGTTATACGCTTTAAGTACTAATTAATTTAATGGATTAAGAATTGGGACGGTTGAATTAGAGGAAGTGAACCCGCTTTTGCGTGGAAGGAGGGTGGAAAACCATTTAGGAACCCCGCCCCCCCAGTTCACCCGACTGAGATTCGAACCTCGATCTCCCCGTCATCAACAGTAGAGCTCAACATGTCAAGCGCGTTAGCCAACTACGCCACCAAGGCAGGTTTTATTAATTTATTTTGATTAATTACATAGTTTATTTAATGGTTTAGTTGTATTTAAATAAAAATATATTTGTTTAAAAAAATAAAAGTAAACTTTGGGATCACTTTCCCTAAATATATTCAGCACACGGGCCGGGCCGTAGGTTGCGATGCGCTGCCTTAGACCACGTGGGTAGTGATAGTTTTAAAATATCTTAATTTCTAATAATGCATTTGTTTGTTTGTTTGGTATTTATTATTTCTTTTTTGTAAACATACATATANTACCTCTTGTAGCCTTTATCCTAATGACTACCCCTACCAGTGAGGACAATGTTGCTTATTGTTTGGTTTTAGACAGCGGGGGAAGGGGGGTACGCAGAGGTAGATTTGCTGGAAAAAGTAAGAAAAAACTTCTTATCCCGTTATTTCTGCAACCGAGGTCGGCCGAATTATTGTCTTGTGTCGTTCAATTCGAACTAGTTCACGTGGATATGGTGAACTAGTTCGACTCGTTCACTTAGAGGATCCGTTTGTTTAAACCATTCGTTCACGAACGACACATCTCTATCTCTTACCTTACATGACAAAATCAAATTAAAATATTTTAAAAAAAGGTGCTTAGGACAATATTTGGTCCAAAAAGTTGTGAAGCTACTGGGGAGTGGAGGAGGTTTCATAATGATGAGTCACATACCCTGTACTCATCACAGGACATTTTTAGAATAATCAAGTCTAATAAATTATAGTTGGCAGAACATGCGTGAATGGGAGATTCTAAAACCTTGTTAAGGCTACTGCCTGGCAAACCAAAAATAAAAGATTATTGGGAAGACCTAATAATTTAAAAGATTAGATTGGACCTGAAAGAGATAGGGTGTAATGAGTGGATTGGATAAAACTAGCTCAAGATAGAGAGTAAGTGTGGAAGTGCACTTTTGAGGTCCTAATGCCTTAGAGTAAGTAAGAAATCATTATAGTTTTTCCCGATGATGGCATTTAGTTCCCGAAACATGTAGAAGCTAATTTGTCCTGTCGGACATATAAATTGCTCCACGCCAAAGGAACAAGGAATTTTCTAACAGATAAGACTTTGGAACATCAATCATTACTTTGAATATACAAACCATATTGATCATTATTTAATAAATAATATACTTTCACTGCATTCCAATGTTTGTTTATATTGACGCATTTTAATTCAAGTAATATACCAAATATAATATTTTGTGAATTTTATCAGAATAGTCTCAGTTTTGGATCTGTTACAAACTCAATAGCTTAAAGTACAAAAATATATCCAGATGGAATGAAGACTCTTCTACCTTAGTTTAATTGGTTTTCATGTTATTTTAACGTCAACCAAATTAGTTACTTATTTGGTTTTATAACCTTTCAAATTGTATTTGTAAAATTTAATTTTTATGTAATTTTACTGTGTCTTATAATTTGTTCAATATCGGTTTTTGTAGAATCTATGTCAATACTGATTAAAAATGTATATTATCCAAATAATTGATAAGCATTACTTTTAAAATTCAAGACTTATTTTATATTAAACCATGCTCTTTACCAAATTTTTTTAGAACATTTTTAAAATGTTATAAAGAAATAGCTTTTTAAACTAAACTATTGCAATTAAATCTCTACCGGGATTACCCACACACCCTCCCCCCGCTTTACGAGTTATTGTGGTCATTCTATTTTAAATGTTTCTAACCATATTTTCTCTAGCTTTTTCCAAATATAATACTTTTGTAAATGAGTAATTCTGTTATAATGAAGTGTATTTTTAAGGAAACTGATTATCAAATTTTGAAGTTTGTTCAAAGAAAAATATATCATTATAATAATGCACTGTTAAATAGAAATGATTTATTTCATATTGGATTGACAAATTTACTATGACACATTTTATTTATTTGAGCTATAATTTGACCTAGTTAGAGTTTGATGCATTAAATATAAATAATGTGGAATCAACTATTATATAAATACAAATCTTCATTTTACCTGTGAATTCCGAATTTAAATTTTAGAAAATATGTTAAACATTATGCTACATTATTTATTAAGATGCTGCAGAAAATTTAAATAGTATCCAAATGTTGACATTTTTATATTAAACCCTTTCAGTGCAATCAGTGCAACGCCTATTCCAGAATTCGTGCGCATAGAGAGCCAGACGTGTGTTAGGTTTTGTGTGCAAAGAATGCCACAGCTATTTCCTCATTTTTTTTAAGTATTTGCAAGAAAATTCGCCAAACCTTTATTTGTGAAGCGATTATTTTGATTTTTATATCTTTTTAATCCATATTTACTGTTCTTTAATAATAATAAATTGATACAATATTATTAAAATTATTCAATTTCAATTATTATTATTTTTTTTATTTTTTTCAAAACTAATGCTAATTAACATATTTAAAAAAATTATATAGACATTTCAATATTATTTTGTTGGAGTGCATTTAGTTTTATACATGAAAATAAAGTTTTGAATATATATGATTATAAATAGTAATTACAGAAATTTTTATCTGATATCCTACATTATATATTTTTGGGCCGTTATTGCTTAACTTACAGCAAGATTTATTATATTGCTTACCTCATGAATAAATATTAAGCTTACACATAATTAATGCATTTTTCAAAAAAACCTTTTATAATGAATAAGTTCATATTTTTTTTAAATATAAAAATTTATAAAGTCATTACACCTATTTACTTATATTGGTAAATAAATCTTTTCATTCACACGACATAACATAAAAATTTAAATAGTATATTTTTCTAATCTCATAATTTAACCCATACATTTTAAAACCGTTTACGAAATGGCTTACATCAGTATGAATGTGAGCCACACTTATGTTTTTCCATGCAGCTCGTACGTAAATTCGCATTGCAATTAGCACATTGAGTATGTGACCCTACCATTGTAAATGTATTAAACTCCCAGTTCCAATAACATCTATTTATGGTTGATTTTTATTAACAAAATTATATAAAATAAATGAGGGAAAGGTTCTCTTCCCAGTGATATATGACACTACTACACTCTCTCAGATAAAGCGAGAACTAGCTCAAACCTTGAAACCCTACCTCATCGGCTATGGCACTAAAAGGGTTAATGTATTCACTATAAATGTAAACAAAGTTAAGTGGTAAACTAATAATTTTGGGTCTGGCTGTACTATACATATGTTAGATAAACCACCAAGAAGTAATGTAAGAGCTTTAAAACAAATTACTATTCTTAATTGGAAATCTTTATCTTTTTGAATTTTAAATATCCTTAAGACTCAAGAATTCCAAGGTATGATCTCCAATTTTTAAATAAGCTCTCAATTTTTCTAGTTTATTTCAGGTTAATTTTGCTCTTCAAAAAAGAAAAATCTTCTAAGCTTGAAATATATTTTTTGAACCAATTTTAATTATTCTTAGTATTTAGACTGTTAATAATAGCTATCTGCCATTTTTAAGCTGTTGCTAATATTAATCATTCACATTGTTGGTAATAGAGCTTGACTTAATAGCTTATTAGAAAGCTAAGATAGATTTTAATCAGAACTACCCTACTTTAAGCCGGGACAAGATAATTTACATTGTTTGTGTGTTTATCCTTTTGACCAGATAGAAACTTCCTGAAATGTTTTTCTATCTAATTTTATTAAATAACCTTGTTTTATGTAAATATAAATATATATTGGGTTTAAAATTGTTCACAAATTCTACCTATTTTTCCTCAATAAACATATTCAAACTAACTCTCAACCAAAATTTATAATATGCATGGTTTACATTAACGGATATAAATTTTGCTTTTTACTGTGCACAGCAAGAGTTTTATTTGGTGGATAAAACAAAAGAAAGATAGAAATACCTCTAATATATTTTTAATGTGCAAACGAGATTATCACTACAAACTAAAAGCTTGATTGTTAAAATAATTTCTAACATCTTTAGTTCTTGACTTAGTTTTTTATAATTTTTCCATCTTCGGCTAGCTGTTAAAACTCTCATATGCCATTAGTTATGTTGTTCCAATTGAACGATATCTATCATTTTTACCTTTGCTAATGACAATAAAGTTATCTATAATTTTAATTATTATTTACAGGTTTAGCAGTAAATCAGCAGTCTCAGCACATTTGAAGGCAGTTCATTTTGGGGAACGTCCATTTGTATGTGACCAATGTGGTCATAGCTTCACATCAAAAGGCATCTTGCAAGAGCATCTTACCATACATAGTGATGATACTCCTTTTAAGTGCAGCCAGTGCAGAAAGAGGCGGGTATATTCTTATGCCTAGATCCATCACTATTAATTAGTAATATAAATGCATTAGGGTCCGGTAGCTAAGAAGGATTCAAGTCATTATTTTGAGGGTCAGAAGGAGGATTGGTTTAAGTTATTTGTTTATTATTTAAAACTACACCATTCTTATTTAACTAAGTAGTGAAAAAATTGTTAAAATAATTGGAGGAGAATTGAGCATAAAAATATAAATAAATAAAATTAATTATAGCTTCTTGTGTAATACACAATTTTTTTATAATTCTAAATATGTAAATTCCATTTACACTGGAAGGTACCTTGAGAGATTACCTTGTGGCCCTATCTAATAAGCTACACCATAATCTTGCTACCTTTTTAAGTAAACGGATTGGGTCCATCCAGCTATGAGTGGTGTTAAGTGACAGCTATCAAAAAGTTATCAGTTCTACTCTTATGTATCCATTCACCAAACCATATGATATGCAAGACCATAATATGTGTAGTTTCTGTCACTTGTGGCAGTAAAAACTTTTACAGCAAATATTTTGTTTTTAATTATTTTTATTCTTTTACCTCATTTTTACATTATTGAAACACAAATTTATGAAATAACCATGGGATGTTTCTTTTTTGTTGTCTATGGTTAATTTAAAATGCTTAACAATTGAGAGATTCTTAAAGGCTGCATTCTCTTCATTAATATGGCATTATAGATAAAATTAGGGTGATTGATTACATCATAAAACCATATTTGGTGGTGTTGGTGTGCATATCTTTACAAAATAAAAACCTTTTGTTTCGAAACTAATATTTTGTATTGTTCTTTTTTCTTAATAATAAGAAGATACAAGTGTGAATACAATACTTTTAATCTATTATTTCATGTACTGTAATATCTCTTTTTGCCACAACCGAGAAACGAAATGCCTAATGGTTTTATTTAAAAAATTGTTCTTTCAATTAATTACAAAAAAATAACACAGTTATCCTTAGTTAATTATTATTATTAGGAGTGTTTGATTAACTCTTTTTACTGATAATATAGTATTACTATAAAAGTAACTATTATCTTCACATAGGTTAACACTATTGATTTTCAACCAATGCTTGCAATAAAAATCTTTTGCTAGTTCTTAGTTACCACCACTCTTACGCTGGATAGACTTACTTGGAAAAGAATTTTAATACATTTGTTACTGATCCCTAAGTATAAGAGTGTTAAATAGTCTATATAGTATTTCAAATACTTTGATCTGACTAAAACAAGCTAAATACCCTTTGTTTACCTTGAAAGGTAGTAAGCCTTCCTTACTTTACTATGATATGGTTTCTAAGATAGGGCCATAGTGTGATCAGTCAAGGTAGAACTGCCACCTTTAAAGGTAAATGGGATTTATATTTTTAAATATAGTTAATAATCTAATTTTACATTTTGCCTTATCATAATCAAACATATCAATACATATCTAATTTTATTAGTTATATTCATAGTGATTTAGTAAGGAGAATTATAATGATACTAATTAATTATTCAAGGAACACCCAATAAACAATAACAAAAGGATCTGATTATAAGTGTAAAGATATAATTTAATAAATTTTGTTGGCTTCACTGGTATCTTAAAAATTAAGAATTTAAATCAGCTACCTTTCTAATTTATTATTAATATAAATACATTTCTTATGGCTTATCTATGTAGCTTCTTTTACTTTCTATCTGCATTTAATATCCATTTATGTGGGTTTAATGACTTATCTTAATTTAATCGTATTTCCTTAAGGTACCATTTAATTTAAGGTAATAAAATCAACCTCACAATATACATTTTTGACCTTTGATGATTAGATATTTATTTTGTTGACTCATCTTAGGATTCTGACATAATTATTCTTAAGTACATAACGACAAAAAGTTAATTTTTATGTATACAGTTTAAATTAGTTTTACTTTGTTTCTTCTATTGACTCCTTAATGTGTGTTAAATAAAGTGAAGTATTCATACATCAACTCAACACCTTTTTTTTTTTATAAATGGTATAATTTATTTGCTATAAGCCTCTCCACTGACCTTTAGCCCTCATTTCTCTTTCTATGTTTCTTTCCTCTCACTGAATTTGGACTGCATGGTATGTAACTGGCATATTTGGTAGATCATCTGTGCTTACTACAAAAATGACCATTATGGTTATCATTTTGAAATCTAGAGGAACCTAAGACTAGAGAAATCATGAAATGGATTAACTTTCCTATTTAGGGAATGTAAATATATTTTAGAACACTGATCAAATAATATAATTACTATTATTGTTTCACCATTTAAAAATAATAAACTCATATATAATCAACATAGCTTTGTAAAAAATAGATCTGCTATCAGTAACTTATTTTAACTTCTGGGGCATGTTGACCCTCAAGTCTCAACACAAGGTCAGGGAACTGCAATTTATGTTGATCAAAGTAAAGCTTTTGATTTATATCAACATAGTATTACT
Organism: Timema poppense; assembly: GCA_902141375.1. NCBI lineage: Eukaryota > Metazoa > Arthropoda > Insecta > Phasmatodea > Timematidae > Timema > Timema poppense. The sequence continues at coordinate 137,528 of CABFOV010000907.1, forward strand.
CTTTCAAAACTCAATAATTATGGCTATCTCACACTTGTGTTAATTGGTTCTATAGCTATTTGTAGAATAGATCATTCACTTTTAAAATAGATTCACTAACCTCAAATACATTTTTAGCACCTTTTGGTATACTCATAATCATCATCATAAACTGTTCCCAGGCTATGGCAGGGTCAGTTTAGTAAAATGCCTCCATCTTCCTCCTTTAATTGCTTCCATTCCTCTCTCACTTGCAAACTTTCTGTTATTTTTTCCTCCTTTCTCTTTCTTGGCCTAACTTGCAGTCTTTTTCATACATACTTCATTTCCATAATGTTCTTTGGCATCTAATTTAGGACCACTTATGTTCAATGTGTTCATTCATGATATTGGTAAATAGATACACTCATCTAGTTATTCTTTGCGGATGGTCTCAAACTTTTTAAAATTATCAAATTAATATCAGAATGTATAGATTGAAAACGACAATGTTATTCTTAATTGGTCTACTGAAAATGGAATGTCCACTAACAAATTAAAGAGCAAATCCATATATTTTACAAGTTAAACAAATCCTAATTTTGTGCTTATAAACTGATCAATGATAACATAGTTTTCATCATGATTTAAATAGCAAAGCTATTATTTTTGTTAATTATTATTATTAGCACCGCGTCTTACTACCCGTTCGGGTTATACGCACTTTTGTTAATTAAGGTTATAGCCATATCTAGGTATCATGCATGTTCTATGAATTTAAAAATTATACCTTGAATGGGGGTCCCGAGTTCTATTCCCGTGTCCAGGTGTCATTTTTTAATTTAAAGAACATGATAGTTTGCTTTGTTTGATTTAGATGTTTTCCTGAATACACAACTATACTTTCACTTTCATGTAGACCATATAAGAGCACTCAATGAAATTACTTGAACTTAGTAAATTTATTACCTCCTCATACAATAAAGTTGACAATATTTTAACACCGTACTGTGCCTTGGTTATATCAAAGCTAGAGTATTCTAGTGTTGCCTGAAATTCCATTACCATAACTGGCTCTCTCATGTTGGAAAACATTGAGCGTAAATTTGTTGCTATTTTCTATGATAAATTCTTTCTTAACCGAATTTATTAATATTATGACACTACAGGATTTGAAACCTTTTATGTCGCCATGCTTTCTTTTCGTACTGATTTTATTGTGATGCCCTATTTGTTCTTAATATTTTCAACAGCACCATTTCTTGTAAATTTGCCCTGGATCATCTAGGTGTTAATGTCCCTTCTCGGGCCTCTCTTAACATTAAATGGTTTTTCTCAACTCTTACAAGGTCATCTCTGTTGACCATTGTATCCATAGCGCCAATTCTGGATTTACCACATAAAAAAGCCAAATTCACAGTTATTTAGCCCTCTGGTGCACGCGTGGCTACCCACAATTGATATACACGTGTGGTGATTGTGAGTATACTACTGTTTTACTAAATTTTTCAGTTGGGTTTCACTCAATTATTGGTACTTTTGAAACATTTAAGAACCTTTAGTTTCAATTCAAAGTTATTAGTATAAACATTTAAAAATAAAAAACTTTTTTTTATTTTAATTTTCTAGCATTTTTTCAAATCTCTTTTTATTCAGTAGAATACAATACAATTTACATACATAATACAATTTTTACAATTATCTAACTTATAACTTTACTTAATGAACTAACTTGAGATTACAAAACATTTTTATACATAGAATACAATACAAAAAGAATAAATCAATGTCAAAAAGGTTTTAATTAAAATTAAAATAAAATTGCAAAGATAAACTAGTTAGATTCTTTGCTACGCACCAAATACCTAGTCACTGTCAAAATCATTTTCATTTAGGTTCATAATTTGCATTTTGTTGTTACATTCAAAGCACAGAAACGTGTCCCAAACATACATACTTGTCACAACCTTTGCACTAGCATCGGGTCACAAAAATAACACCTTCCTTGGTTCCCTCTTCAACTAATCTGACTTCGGGCTGAATTTTCCAAATCACCAAGATCTTCGCAAGACACAGCTTTATTGTTGTAAGCAAGTTCTGCTGCTGGGCTCTCAAACACAAATGTTCAGAATGTTCGTTCAGAAGCTCCTTAGCAAATATTTTTAAAAAGTCCACCCATGCCACGTTGGATGTATTAATATCCTTGTAAATTATAAAGGAATTTAGCCCTACAATATTCATAAATGAAAAGAATACTCCTAAAAGTCCACCTTCTTGCTAAAGAATAAGCACACTTCATTTCATCCACCTTTATCAACACCCATATCTGTTTCATTATGAAACGTGATAATTTTGGGTTAATGAACTTCAGAACCATATATATCTTCAATTGTGTCTTCCTCACTGCCATCGAAAACACCTAATTTGTCTTTGTCAAGCCAGCATAATATCTTTGTAATTAGGTTCAGACATTTTTCTGTAACTAAAAATGTACAAGTGTGAAAGTACTAACAAAACCAAACACAACACAAAGCATGCACGTTCACTCACAAACACATGTGTGTGCATTTGTGCAGACACATACATACACTGCATACAAAACCCTTTAATAGTAAATGGATGGAACTTATTCAAAGCACCTACAATTTGAGGAGGTATATTTTCAAAAACTGCTGATAATGAAGTGAAAATTGAATTAAAACCTTTCAAGAAATAAGAAAATATAGTATTCATAAAAATAACTCAAAAATGATAATATAATAAAATTAGTAAAATTTACTTGAAGTGTACATTGGGGATTCACAGTCCCAATAATCAAATGTCAAATGCATGCATGGGGAGTAACAATTTATGGTACAAAACAAAGTATCACTGCTAATAGCAGATTAACACAAGCCCAGAAAGGCAGTAGGGGAAACTACCAGGCAAAACAGCTTTCAAACTGGTTTTACTAGCGGAAGGCAACATAACTACAATAATGCTGACTCACACTCCCCTACACGTGTCTTGGAGGGTTAAAGAACTCCCACATCATTAATTTACCCATCTCGTGTTCTACCTCTAATACTCAAATTTTCATTGTAATGCTTACTGCTTTTTGTCTTTTAAATGATATCAATGCTTTTTATTTCCACTGCCATTCTTTGTTATCGTGTTTATTATTATTTTTCTTATCTATTAATTACTATATTTATTTATTTGTGTGTATCATTACTTGGCTATTATTGTTTATTTTACTTTATTATGTATTTATGCTTATATGTCTGGAACTTGTGTACTTTTTAGTGCCAGCTTGTTATAGGTCTTGTGAATGTTGGCCAGAACTATAATAGAAGAAATTGAAATTATTACTATCATTATTATCATTAATATTATCATCATTGCTATTTTTACATGAATAAAGATTAAATATGTGATTAAAATCTTAAATATATGAATAGCTTAGAAAAACATAATATTTAACCTAACTTGTAATTTAAATGTTTACTTGTTTTGCTAGTTTTCTGGCAAAGTGAATGTAAATTTATAAAAACTTTTCTTTATACATTGTTTAAAATAAGTCGATAATACCAACATTTGACTTGGTAAGGTTTGGAACTAATCTCAAGACTAGATATGAGATATGTAACATAAATATGTATAGATGAAAATATAAAACCAATAATCATGTGTGTTATTTATACTATAAAACTAGAGGCCTTTTAACTCTCACCTTCACTTTTAAATATTTATTTTCTATTTTTGTAATAATACTAAAATTAAAAATAATATATATAAGTTTTTTTTCTTTCAGCTTTAAGACAAAATATCGATTGAAAATTCATGCCGATACACATCGAGAGACACCATACCAATGCCCAGTGTGTCCACTGCAGCTTAACACAAGACGTACCTTACGGATGCATCTTGTAGTTCATAGGGATACAAAAGCATATCAGTGTGCAACATGTGGAAAGGCTTTTCGTCGTGCTAAGGACCTCAAAGTATGCTATCCTTGCTCTTTTTGATTATTTTTTTCCTAGTTGAAACAAACAACTAAAACTGTTGCTAGCCAGTGGCATAAAATTTATTTAATAAAAAAAAAGCTGATTCAAGTCTAGTGTCACACAATTTGCTTGAGTGTAGCAAATATATTGTTGGATTATAATGGTTTTATTTGTTCATGACAAAAACATTTTCCCTTTTGTAACTAAACAAATAATAAAGATTAAAATGACATAAACACCAAATCTTCAAAAATAATATTTGGGCTATACTAATGAAATTCAATTTGTAAAATTAATGTAAAAACTTGGATTTCAAAAATTAATTACTTTTAAACAGTTCAATATAGGACTTTTTTTTTTAATTAAATTTTATTGAATAGAGAGAAAGAAATTCAAACAAATTAAATAATTTCTATAGAATCTTAGAATTTCATAGTTACAAGTTTTTCAAGGAAAAGCTGGATGTTCCCTCTTAAGAATAACTATTGCAACATCACAGTATTGCACTGTGGTTATAGAGAATTCTTTATATCTATTCCGTTAATGTCATGGAACACCTAAAATATTTTTGTTTCTTTGTTTTAGAATCATCACAATCTTCACACAGGACGTCGACCATATACATGCACTTTCTGTCCGCGAACCTTCGCTAATGGCTCTAACTGCCGCTCACACAAACGAAGGATGCACCCAGATGAGCTACGTGTATATGAAGCAAACCTTGCTTCAGCTGCAAATGGTGATGTTCAGCTACCCTTACATAATGGGGAGGAATCTCTGAATATAAACAGTTCAGCTAATTTATCAACCGGTACAGAAAAATTGGAACAGCTATCTTCTGTACATTTAAACATCAATTCAAACATGTCTCAACATAGTACAATGCTACCATTATCAAAAACTACATCAAGTTTGAACTCTGAATTTGGTCATCGCTCTATACAAGATGTGAATATGTTTATAAATCCTCTTTCCATGAAGGTCAACTTGGACAGCCCACCTCTTTCTCGATCTTCTTTGAACCCAGCAGATTTGACACCGACCACCACTCCTACTGCATATCAAAGATCATCAGATAGTCAAGAAATGTCACATGCATCAATAAGTCATCTTAGTAGTTCTGAAACTCTGAATAGAAATTCTTCCTTGACTTCCCATATGATTTCTAATTCCTCAACTTCATTGGTTCAAGACACAGAAGGAAACCACCTAAGAAGTTCACAACCACCATCACGAAATGGACACATGTCACCAGATGACAGTATTTCTTGCAACATTCCATTAGCTAGTAGTCATTCAACAATAAATTTGAATTCTAGACGAAATATGAATTCAGTGACATCAACCGAGTCACTTATACACTCTAGTGGTCACCTTCAATCTCTTACTCCTTTGAATCTAAATATTTCAGAAATTCACACAAATAGACAACATAGCTTATCAATTATGGATGAATCTGAACTCTTGTCTCGAAGAAGAGTTCTTGAAAATTTCCAAACTTCTAACGCATCTGTTCCAAGACATCACATTCCAAGTTTGAATACAAATCTTCACTCATTGCATCGGCAACATCAACAGCATCATCATAGTTTGTCGTCTATAAATCGTGACGCAGAAAGAGAATTGATGGAATTGAACAGATCAAGTACACAAAGAGAAATGCTCATGACCAATTCAAATGTTAATGTAATGCATCATAGCCAACACTCAACTGGTAATTCAGAGCAAGTTGGTGTTTTGCACGACTTTTCCACTTCACTAAATCATTTGTATCATCAGCATCAAACACCAACCATGACCTCAGCTGTTGCTGCGGCTATTGCACATTCTAGTACAGTGGGAGTGCCAGCTTTTCCTGGAAACCCTTATGTGCATCATAACATGAACTATAGCAGAGGAAATGGTGCCATGTGAAATAAGTTGTAAATGCTTTATATATATTTAAATTTCCTGCTGGACAGGATAATCTTGTATAGTTAATGAAAGTATTAGCCTTTAATTAAGTTTTAGTTATAAAGGGAAGTGTTTTTTTTTTCTCATTAAAACCTGTATATATACACACACACATCCCATACAAAAGATAACTCCAGTGTTACTTTGGAATATATAAAGAAAGGTGAAACTTTCAGATTGTAGTGAATGGTTGATAAAGCTACATATTTGGTTTTTCACTGGTAAAAAAATTGTGTGACGATTTCCTTTGTCATTTTTATATAACATTCTCGCATTAGAATTCCCACCTAGTTTGATTTGAGATAATCATGAAATAGTTATCTTTTGGCAATTTAAAAAAAAAATTATATCCTAGAATGTTACAACTGTTTGAACAAAAGTAATTACTTTTTAAATATTGAAATTGGTGACTACTTCATATAAATACTACAATTTCCACTTTATTGTAACCGAGAGTAAATAATTTCAACAATATAATAAGCGAAGTATTCCATAAACATCATCGTATGCACTAAATATCGCGCACTTACACATTGGTGAGAATCCAAGAGTGTCTTGCCTACATAGTGTTGCAAATAGGCTAATAACTTTATTTTAAAATAAAACTTTACCTTCTGTTACTGCCCAATGAAAGACTGATCTTTTTTTATTATTATTAATATTTTACTAGTGAATGCATTTATTTTGTGATTAAGACTATATTTATTTTTATGCGTAACCTATTGGTTTGAGCCAAGTTTTTGGAGCACACTATCAAATCAAAGAAGATTGAAGAAAAATAATCAAACAAAATATTTTTAACCCATCACTTTAAAGAAAACTATATTATGTGCTTGTTTTTATTTTCAGAAGCTATCATAAAAAAGTATGTCACATTTAGTCATTTTATTCAATAGATTTTATGAATATATCAGAAATGCCTTATTACCCGAATAGTAATCTACTTCCTGTAATTAAGATTTAAACAATAATTTATGCAACTAGATCAGTTAATAGCTCTCAATAAAATATCAGGTATTCATCTATTTTGTTTGTGATTTTAAATAGTGTTTATATTCATTATGTTTTGTTTATAGCTTTGAAAGATATTTTTGAGTCTCAATTAGTGGATAACAATGCATTACCAATAGCGATAAAATAATTTGTACTCGTATTTTTATGTGTTAATGTGTTAAATCACATTATCAGTTATGAATTAAATGTTTTGGTTCGTTGATACGTTTTTATCATACGGCAACCCCCTAATTATTGGTTGTTTTTATGAAATTTTGAATATTCGTGTATGTTTTGCATTTTTATGTGTTAAATCAAATTATCAATTATGAATGAAATGCTTTGGTTTGTTAATAAGTTTTTATCACACGGCAACCCCCTAATTATTGGTTGTTTTTATGAAATTTTGAATATTCGTGTATGCTTTGCATTTTTATGTGTTAAATCAAATTATCAACTATGAATTAAATGTTTTGTTTTGTTAATAAGTTTTTATCACACGGCAACCCCCTAATTATTGGTTGTTTTTATGAAATTTTGAATATTCGTGTATGTATAATATATATTGTAACATGAAATTGTAAAATATGATCATGTACTTTACAGCTTTTAAATATGCAGATATTGAAAAATATAAAACAACTTTTAACAATATTATAATGTTCATGTAAATATTTTTTCTTTATGATGAACCTTTTTAATGTGGTTTTTGTTTACAAATTCAATTTTATTTAATCAAAACATATAATACATTATGTACATCACACTTTCCTTAGTTCATACATACTATTTTAATAAAGTAGTGAGTTTAATCAGTTCAATCTATATGATCAATTTTATGAGTAAACTCTATATACCCTAATTTTTCACAAGTAATAGTTTTTTAAAAGGATAATCTGCCTTCAACAAAACAAAAATATGGCTCTTTTATCAATCCTAAGTGCAACTCACCCTGCTTTAATTTGTTTAATAAGTAATCACAACACACACTTTAATTAAGAGATGGGTCATTTTATTTTTGAATTCCTAATCTGAATCCGAATCTTGGGGGGAAAAAGTAAGAACATGAGAGGAAATTTTAAAATAACAGAAGAGAATAAATTATAAATAGTTACTAAATATTAACTCTTTTGCTTTAATTTGTTGACCATAGTCAACCACAGTGGTCTAGGGGTTAAGTTTTTGCCACAGTACCCAATGTTTAACGAGTTCAAACCCAACCGGGGTCAACGGATTTTTCTTGAGCGATAAAATCCATAGCAAAAATTCCTTTGAAGGGGAAGTTAAGCCACCAATCCCATGTTGATTGTGGCATGTAATAGAACCCTGTAAAATATGTGAAAATACCACTCTCGGCAAAATTGGTAGACCCAATTCGCTCTCGCCCTTAGAAATTCTTGTGTGCTGATACAATCATTCGGTTCAGAAAGTTCACGTTAAATACCTAAAAAACTAGTCACCATAACATAAATACATAAAAGTATGTATTAAATTAATGGTATGAAGTCTGATTGTTGAGTTTTTCTCATAATTGTGTTGGGGATGAACCACCATTAAGTAGTATTATTGCTCTAAACCAATTACAATTTAAAAAAAAACTAAATCTTTAATATCTTAAGGATTCAAGGCTTTTAGAATTTGAAGATTCCATCCCTAATTTATATACAAATATATATAAACTTTAAATACCGGTATGTATTTGCAAACTTCTAAATAAAATATTGTTTAGCCTTACCTACACTGGATATCTCTGAAGGAACTGCATGATTACTATTAGGAAATACCATTGTCATTTACCTATTTTTGAGGTTGTCAGTAGCTCCTTCTTGCCCCAGCACACCAACTTACAACATAACGGAAAGTGAGGAAATTCTGCAGCATTTAACAAAGAGCATAGATGGAGCTTTTCTCCTTAAGACCTCCAGTTCGCCCAACGGTACTATTGGGTGTATCTAAGGAAACAATGTTTGAATTCTTTATCAATGTGCATTTTTTTCAAATATATATTACAGCATATGAGAAGGTATTTGTTACATTGTCATATATATATATTTTGTTTATCTTAAAAAAATTAAAAAATCGCAGTTAACCTTTTAGCTGCTGCATTAGTGAGGATGAGGTCAGGGCCTAGTGCTGGATTATTTTAGGCTATTAGTGCTCACTAGTTACACAATACTATTACCTATCAAAGCATGCATAGATATATTTTTAACTCGCTAATATTATGAATATTTGCATTACTTCAATCCATGGTAGCTCTTCGGGATGTTTACTATTTACACTTATTTATAAAAACTTGAAAACCATAAATATTCACAATATGTGCCCGTTACACACCATAATTACTAATATTTCTTATGTGTATAGTACACTGGGAAGCAAGGTACAACATAAGGCCTAACTACACAAGGCTGACACTTGTACCTAGACTCTTTCCTTTTTCTATGTTTTTTTCTGGAGTTGCTGCACACATGACAATAATTTTTTTTTCTTTCTCTGTGGGTGGCACTAGGCTGGGAAAATGTCACTCTCTCAATCAAAGTATTGAATCAGTAGAGGATGCTGATGGTCTGCCAGGAGAGATTATTCTTGGGGTGTGATATTTCTCTAAATGTTGTTTTATTATTTGTAGGTGAAAATCTGCCAATGGGGGATGCTTGCCAGATGTTAGAGACAGTATAACGAATAATAATAGAAGAGCTAAGTCCAAAATATGCAAAAGTAATTTTTTATACCATTTGATTAGTTTTGCGGAAACATCCCAATGAACTCGGAAGCATATCTTTTTTGTCAACAGCCACCATTATTCATTATAATCAAAAACCGCAGCGGGCCTCAAAACAGGTGCTCCAGACTTATAGGCCTGAAAATCATTTTTGTGCATGGTTGTCAGAAAATGCACATCCCTCCTATTGTCACATTTCAAGGCCACCATTTTCTCTGTGCATTTCATTTCTAATTCTCCTTTTTTCAGTTTAGTACTCAGGACAGGCATACCTTTTCTATTTTTTCCTTACAGTTCTACATGCATTCGTGGCCCAGTCATGAATAATTGAAAATATTTGTGGATCCGTGTATCAGTTATCAACATAAAGGTCCTCAGACAATTTTCGCTTCTATGTAAACGCCCACTATTCTCAACAAAATGTTGAATGTATATTTCAACAGATTTTAAAAGTACTTGTGCTGCTATCTGTTAGAATAAAAGTATAAACTGTAGTATACATAACGATGGATGGATGGAGATAACTTGAGGAAAAGTTTAAAAAACAAAGTGTGCATAGGTCATTCCAAATATCTCCTAGAGGCATCCAATCAAATATTTGCCATGAAAGGATCCCTGGACTCATCTTTGGCATGGGGGTTAAAGCCCTTCAAAGTCCCCTTTTTATGACTTATCATCCTCCCCTCTCCCTAAATAATTAAGGTTCTACCAACATTGTAATTAATAATTAAGATATTTTATAGCCTCAAAATTAAACTTTGATTATAAAGATATTAAACTTATAAAAATACTAGTAACTTAGATAATACAAAGCTCTCTTTTGCCGAGGTGGTTTAACATGGTGGGTGTGGGAAAACTGGGATTAGGGATAACACAACATTTGTAGCAGGTTGGTTGGTTTATTCAGTGCACTCAAATAAGTCACTTTCTTTACATGTGTGCCGTCTACGTCACACCGGGTCGTTTGGTTGGAAGTTGTACCGCTAGACGGCACGGCTCTCACTCTGAGGAGAGGTCAGGGAGTAAAAGATTGGGCAGTGAAGCCGAAGTTGAGGAAGAGAA
>CABFOV010000908.1:7227-38732 GCA_902141375.1 Timema poppense
AATCGCAGGTACAGGTTCAACACGCTCTGCTTACCCTGCAACGTCACGCCTCTGATCTCAAACTTAGGGAACATCCCATTAATCCTGCATCATAGTCAATCGATTTGGAGGATCATCTTCGCTCAGTTTCTGTAGGTTGTATGGATGCCATTTGTGAGACTGAACAATTTCGACGGATGTTATTTTTCGCCACTCCTACAGCGACGGAAAATCATCAAATCTAATATGGAGGACTTTTATTTAAAAGGAGAAAGGATAACAATCATATTGATCCAAGTTTCAGTGCTTGGTTTATCTTATGTTTATCCTGTTTAATTAATTATGTTAACAACTTATTGTTATTGGCTCGTGGTCTGGATAGAGTCAATTAAATTCATCAGTGGCCTCTTTCATTGACCGGACACATTATGACCTCTAGAAGTAGACAACTGCTGTATGAATTAATTATGGTTTGTAGAAACAAAATAATGTGTTTTCCTATGGTTCATGATTTATGGAACATAATGTATTTCATACTGTGTGTGGTTTTATATCACATCGTCAGATTACCTGTTCAGATTATACGCATATGTGATCATTACTCTACGACGATAGAGTTAAGGAAGCCAGCAATTTATAGTTATAATTTACCCGCATTTGCTTGGAAGGAGAGTGGGAATAACAAACCTCAGTAGACCCGACCGAGATTCTAACACCGATCTCCTCGTCATTAGCAGGCCAGAATGACGTGATTGTGACGCCTTAGACCGTTAAACCACTCAAGTGGGTTATACCATATTAAAAAGTATGTGAGAGTTTGTATTACCACTTATTTTTATTTGTCTACCTTGTTTTAAGATTTTAATCTATATTTTTATGTTTATTAAAAATGTTTCCCAATAGAGAAGAGAAACCAGGAAATATCCTGGCATGTTTATATTCTATATATTTTTTAGCTTAACTGAGGTTTTTTTGTAATGAACATTATTGTTTTTTCTTTTTTTTAGCACCACGTCTAACACCGATTTAAATTATATATTGATTCAGTGCTAATCACAGAAAATACACCATTTACTCCAGAGGGTGAATCATCAATTTATAAAAACAAGTACATTAATCAGCCAGATTATACACGGGTTAATCTAAGGGTAGGGAAGAGAAGAGTATTTAAGGAACTGTACCAGAATTTTCACAGAGGGGAAGGGTGGAAAAATCATAGGAATAAATGGGGTAATCACCCCAAGTTCACTAAACTGGGACTTGAAGTCTAACCCCTGCATCTACGATAACCTATTGAGATGCGAGTTGTATGTCTTTGACTGTGTGGACATTTGCGTGGGTACATATTTTTAATAAACTAAACACTTAAACTTTTTCCTAAACAAACCATAGTTAATATGGATTTAGCTTACTATCAGTATATAAACTGTGAATTGATTTATCAAGTCAATAAATGAAATGGACACACCTCGGTGGCGTAGTTAGCTAACCCACTAGTTTCGTGTTGAGCTAGACTGCCGAGGGCTGGGAGAACAAAGTTAGAATATAGCTCGGGTGAATTGGGGGTGGTTTTTTCCTAAATCGTTTTCCACTCTCCTTCCACGAAAATTCGGGCTAAATTCCTTTATATTCAACCTTCCAAATTCCTAACCCTATAGTGTAATTAGTATATAACCCTAACGGGTAGTAAGGCGTGGTGCTAAAAATAAGGGGAAGTAACTTATAAGTGTATTAAAATTTAATAATTGTAGGGATACTATTTTTATTTTTTTAAATTTAATTCCACATTGATTTAGACAAATGGGAAATATAAAATGCTAACACAAGACATCTTGTGAATGTGGGGAAATCCAGGCCTCCACCGTGGTTCGGATTCTACGTTAAACTGTAGGTCCTTCATTTCATCTCACAATCACCCTACCATCCAACCTTAGCGTAAGTGCGTATAACCCGAACGGGTAGTAAGACGCGGTGCTAATAATAATAATAATAATAATAATAATAAAACAAACTGGATAAAGTAGAAAGATACATAGTGAAGAGATTCATGATTTGTATTCATCCCCAAACGTATCAAGGCGTTTAGACTGAGGTGGGGTGGTAATGTGGCGAGTATAGGCCATTTCAGGCGTGTAAACAGCATTTTAGTTGGGAAAGCTGGTGATTGAAGTTCCCCCTTGGTAGGCCGAAACGTCACCTGGAAGAAATGTGAAATTGTGTTCGAAAAGAGTTTGGGTGGAAAGTTAGCTATTGGATGGTGATGTCTCGGGATATCGTTAAATGTTGAGCTTACATTCTGGTGGCTCGTAAAAATTCGAGTTTCTAAGGCCAGATAATTAGTTGGCTGCTAATAAAATAACAAAACTATGATAAAAAGTTGACAGTGTATCCACAATCCACATGTTTATTTTAATCTGGATTTGGATTCACAATTAACCTCTAGCTAATTGTGTCAAATAATAATGTTGTCAAAACTTAATCAAATGAAATTAGTAAAACTAGTTAAATAGAATAAAGCTTGTAAATAACCGGTTATTAAACGATTAAAAAACAGTTAAAATAGACATAAAGAGCAATGCGATAACAATATTGAAAATTACTGTATTGTCCTTCATATAATATTTTGACTGATTGTTAATTATTGATTAACCCCTAATCAACAAGATTTTATATTTCATTTATTTTACTACTTTCATTTGGTTGGTTTATCAAAACATTGTAATAATATCGCCTTAATTAACTTTCAAAAATGTGTTTAAATGTAGTACATAGTTTTGAAACACACAACTTTCAAATTTATTTATGTATTACTGCAACATACCATACCTAGACAGTCGACATCTTAAGTTCGTAACAACACATAGTGTTTAATCACCCAAACGACGTAAGTTTGTTTCTTTTAATACTGTCACTATATCCAAAATTCTTTTAGGAATTCCATTCCTATTTACTCACAATTTAACAGTTGTTTTACTTTCATTCTATAGCAAGTCTTAAATTTTAATTTCAGTTCCATGAATATGGTGCGTTGGTTCTAGCACCGAAACATGTCGGGCGAATAGCGTTCCAGTGATTAACAGCAATACTGGAACACCGAAAGGAGTACAGGGACAAATGCACCAGATAAGACTTAGATAACCGTTAAAAACTAAAGTTAACTCTCTGAAAATTTCTTGAACAATAGCATGGTTCAATTCAAACTACCCATTATTTTTATGTAACCTATTTTAATTTGTTATTTTAAATTGTTATACATTTTAATCTCCTTTTAAAACTAGCTCATTGATATTATATGGGTTCGATTTTTAATATCACTCCAAATAATTGGTAAATCTTAGTGTATTAGTTCAGTTCCACTCGACTCATATTTACACATCATATTTTAACTACTTTAGTAAACTAGTTGTTACAATTATAATTGTTAGACATGTATTTCCAATTTCTAAATAATTGTCAAACAATAGTGTAATATGCAATGTTATTAACTTATCCTATTTGACTCGTATTACAGTACACGTTGTATTGTAAATATGTAATACCAAGTATGCTAACATCCTGTAAAGATTAATCATAATATCAATTATACACAGTATACTATAATTATCAACCAATTTAAACCCATACTATAATTAATAATTAATTATTAAGATAATATATGTCCTAACTTTTACTATATTCTTCACTCCTTACGAAAGATTCATTTAAAATGTTTTCTAAAATGTTATTTATGTTTGCTTTGCTGGGTTGCATCCCTAGTAGCTAATTGGTGGGAAAAATAGCCGGTACTTATGTACCGTTGTCCAGGGGACGCCCGAATGCACTGATCTTAGATTATTTCATGAATTCTCTTTCCATGTCCCGATGAGATTAGGTGATGATGATAGTTAATATGAGTGTGTATAAACCGTATATAATCTTAACCTAACACATAATTAACCAGACACTGGTGATCGTTGGGATAATAATTTTCCTTTCAAGAAGAATACTCATGGTACCAGCCGGGAATAATACCAGGGACCCAGGAGTGTTGGTCCCTATAACACAGGTCCGGATACTTTCTATTATAGCGTTCACAACCTACAAGGCTGCTTTCATCTATTAGACCGACTACGCACAGTGCTTAGGGCCTACTAAAATTCACTTGAGAAAAATACATAAAAAGAAAAAAAAACCAAAAATAAGAAAAACAGCAAATTTTAATTTAAAATATTTATTTTTATATTTTAATGGCTAAAACAATATGGTAAGGGGCTCAAATTTCGCCCCCTAGTCACTTTAGTGTACCTGGAGACCGTATTAACTGATGTAAGAGCTACAAAGTTTGACATTACCTTCGTTACCTATCACTTTACCTGGAAACCAAGCCATATCACCTGTATAATCAATAGTTATTGAATAAAAAACTAATTTCAAAAATACCTACTTTTGGCAAAACAAAAAAATGTGCTCCTAATTTCGCCCCCCCTCCCCCCCAAAAAAATCCGAAAAAATGTGGTAATTACGATGTTTGAAATTAATTTTAATCTTCAACTTTATAAATTTTATTTACAAAAAGTCATGACAAATGTGAACATAATTAGTCGAATGTAGTGAATTAATATAAAATTTTATACTTAAAGAGAATTTAAAACAAAAATTTAGCAAGATTCAAAAAGAATATTAAGTTTATATGAAAAAAACCTTATAATTATTTTTAAGATGAGTGTTTTAAACTTCCAAGCAAATATAAAAAATAAATTTCACATACTTTTTTGTGCCGGGGCATGTTTCATGGAGTCGTGTGAAACATTGACAGCAGTTTACATTACTTTCAGCACACACGTTCGCTTCAATGAACAGCCCAGCTAACGGGATATTGATAACTATTCGACCAGGATGGTTAATTACGCAACTAAACTTCAATTCATATTATGAAAATTGAAAAATGACACCTGGACACGGGAATCGAACCTGGGACCTTCAGCTTAGTACGCCAATGCTCTTATCACTGAGCTAGCCAGGATTCATCCCATGCCCATGGTCATTCTTCACTCATAGTTTAAGGCTGAGTCTGTGATGGACGTGCGGAAGTCGTCAGCTTACAAGTATGTGATTATATAAGATCACAGCCATCATACAACGCAGCCACCCGCGACTCGGTAATTGGCTTATTGCTGCCATTTGACAATTATATTATAATTGTACGGGATTGCATATATTAATGAATCAAATAGCCGAAGCTATCATTTATGCATTTTAGTGAGGATAACACCATTTAGATATGTTCTGAAAATTGAAAAATGACACCGAGTCGCGGGTGGCTGCGTTGTCTGATGGCTGTGATCTTATATAATCACATACTTATAAGCTGACGACTTGCGCACGTCCATCATAGACTCTGCCTTAAACTATGAGTGAAGAGTGAAGAATGACCATGGGCACGGGTCGAATCCTGGATAGCTCAGTGGTAAGAGCATTGGCGTACTAAGCCGAAGGTCCCGGGTTCGATTCCCGTGTCCAGGTGTCATTTTTCAATTTTCAGAACATGATATCTAAATGGTGTTATCCTCACTAAAATGCATAAATGATAGCTTCTGCTATTTGATTCATAAACTTCAATTGCTTGAGCCAACAAACTCTTTAAAGGAAACATAAATGCAACATCACATAATTGGTTGCATTTCCGCTGTTGAACAGGCGAGTGAGGTTAAACGCACAACTGAAACGCTATTTTCACGTACAGAATTTCAGCATCTACGACATTGATGCCGCGTGTGTACGAATAATGTCCGTCTAAAATTAAAACTATGGGATCTTTTTTTTTTGAATGTATTTGTAGTCGAAAAAAAATATATTGAAACCATTTCTCAAACAAGTCGGCCTTAATCCGTCAAGAATCGTGAACTGCTTCGATACTGCCTTGCACGTGCCTTATGGCTTTCAATGAGAGACCATAACAATTTATCCATTTCGATACTATTCCCAACCAGTTGATCCTCCAAATTTGATGTCAGAACTGGTTTTCGTTCTACTCTATTTCATCTAACTGCTGTTCACTCCAGAAATTTCCTTTTTTTAAAAAAAATAATCTTTCATATTTGCCCTGGGAACATTGTACAGCTTGCTGGCTTGTTTACATTCCAACTTCTTATTGCGCATCCAGAGGATGAAATTAGGAACAGACCTCAAACTAACATGGCGACTTCTACACTTTCAACGAGTGAACCTTTTGGAACACAACTTACAAACCTTTTTATTGACAACGTACCTAAGCCAATGACATGCAGACAATATAAAAACAACGCTTACAATAAGTGCAAAAGAATTCTAATAATGGCATTGCAAGAACTCACTTTACTGCACACACGTTGGCAGCCGTAGCGTTCCTAGCGTCAGGGTTGAGAAACCGAAGGGGATGAAATTAGGTGCGGGGACAAAATGGGGGTCCCCAAACTTTATCGTCGCATTTCTTAACAGCCTTACTAATACAATCACAGGCACAATAGTGTAGGTCTAGTAAATACTTTCAATTTAATGTTTAGATGTTTAGGTTGTGACATTTTGTATGTGCAAATTCATAAATTATGTCGTCGATTGTCGATTGGCGCATCACATCATTTTCAATTGAAAGTGATGACAATCGATGCTGCCCCATTGTTGATCGGAGATAATTTGTTTTTATCATTTTAATTTTTCATAAGCTTATTTCTCTTTCAGCACTTGTGCCGAAAATGGAGAGAGAGATTCTGAATATAATGTTTACATTTGGAAAACTTGTTTTTTGTGCGTGCAAACGATGAAATTAGAATAAAAATGAGTAAAATTATTGGACACACAGGTCTCTGGAAAATAATAAAAATGCCTAGGGCCTACGAAAGTGTTGAAACGGCCCGGACAACTGAAATACAGTGAATAGTGTACAGTTCGCAGAAGTTAAAACATTATATTTTGATGAATTATGCCGAGTCTAGAGAATAAAAAACCCTTGGTCGTGAAACTTATTATTAAATGAGAATGCCAAAATAGGCTGTAGCCGTAAAAATTTGAAGCAGAAGGAAAATATATCTGATTCATTTGTTTCAATATCTTGAAGGATCCGTACGTGTTACTATCAACTAGGCCTAGTGACTAGTATATTGATTAAAAATAATGGGTAGTTATTTTATTTTCTATTCTTTAATTGAGAAGTAGGTCTACCTTTATATTCCTGAAAATAATACAATCAGAGCCAAAATAGAAACAAATTTTATTATTTGGTACACATATTACGATAACCAGTCTAATTTTATATTTTAAACTATACTATCTAATGAACCTTTCGGTCGTTAATCTCAGTTTTCTAGACCAGAGCCGCTAATTTATTGTTTAAGTAGCTCCTCATTTGTCCTCATAATTAGTTGACTCCATTCCCGACCTACTTCTTCACATAAAATCTGAAAACACCGGGGATTAAACCCAGGACCTTTGGATCTGTAGCCAGGAGCTTTGAGCACGGAAATGCTATATTAAATCAAAACTAGCATAATCGATTGAGTCCATATTTCATTTCATTGTGAAGTCAGCTGTATCCAGATCAAATGAGTCTGACGACTTTATCCACGTGCCCACCGTCGTAGATAAAAAATAAACTTGATTTAAATAGAACACTCTAGTTTCATAATGGATTGCCGTTGATAAAGAGATTGGGGTTCATATCCCGGTCGGGTGTAATTAGGGTGTTTAAAAAAAAAATTATTTCCCACTTTACCTTGACGCAAATATGAGTACTTTCCAGTTTCCTCTGAAATTATATCTACCTCGTCCATTTACAATTAACATATTTAATGTATGCGTATAGGCCTAAACATAATGAGCCCACTAGGACACTGTGAAATAAATGGTACGGTGCATCAACTAGACTTTCTCTCTCTCTTTAATCTTACAATAGAAACATTTAATAAAAACTAGTAAGATTTGTGGAATGAAATAATATGAATATTAGCAGAAACACTCTACCAAATTATAATATTATTTAGCAACGCGTCTTACTACCCGTTCGGTTTATACGCTTTAAGTACTAATTACGCTAATGGATTAGGAATTGGTAAGGTTGAATTAGAGAGAAGTGGACCCGTATTTGCGTGGAGGGAGAGTGGAAAACCATTTAGGAAAAACCACCCTCAGTTCACCCAACCGAGATTCGAAAATCGATCTCCCTGTCCTCAGCAGTCTATCTCAACGCGACTAGCGCGTTAGCCAACTACGCCACCGAGGCTGGTCACTCTACCAAAGAGTATGAATAAAATAATATACATTGTTACAAATCTGACACCTTAGCTCAGTCGTAAGCGTGTCTTTCTACTGAGCTAGGGGTTCCGGGTTAGATTCCCGACATGGCGGAAAAATGTATCATTGGGGAAATGTTGGTTTACACTTTCACATTGATAATTTAACGGCAGGGGACTGGATGTTGTGTCTGTCCTAGTTTTAAGTTGGATTATAAGTTATATGAAACTACTACAGGCGTAGCAAGCTGGTAGTGGAGAATATATGGCTTGAATAAAAAAACTGACCCGGACCAATGTTTGGATACACTCATGGAAAAAAAAAATCACTGTTACAGAAACACAGAAATATTAAGAAAAAAGGAACATCTCTCTAGACCAAAAAGTATGGAAGTCATTTAACATTTAAAAGTCCTCTATAGTATATATATATACGCAATGTATATATACGCAATGTGTGTATATATATACATATAAACGCAATGTATATATATATATATATATATATACAATGTGTGTGTGTGTGTTTGCTTATAGCTCAAACTATTGGTTTTATAAACATATATCAAATTAAAAACAATCTTATTTTTAATAGTAGCTTATTTCAACTTCGCAGTAACAAGTTATTTAGTATCGGAAATAGTTGCGGAGATATGAAAATTGGAGATTTGGGCTTATGTAAAGTACCTTCAAAGTCATCGTCCTGTAAAAATGAGAATTTACATTTCACGGGTAATGTTAAACAGTGCTTATGTACACAATTTAACCAAAATCCTTCAAGCGGATGTCGAGAATCTTGATTTGATGCATTTTTGCCCTTCAGTAAACTACCATTAATTTTACTGTTTGATATATGATTTCAAAAATTTCCTTGAGGGTAACTTCTAAAAAACCCTATGTACAAAGTTTTAGCCTGATAGGTAAGATCCGAAGTCAAATGGCAAGCTTTGATGCTCCCTAAAGGGCAGCACGAGAACAAGTTCCAAAACGTACCGACCAATTGGTCACACCATGTGGTTCGCAAAAATTAAAAGACGGGTTGTCGCGTTTCGCGAAGGTAGGTAAGATAGTTTTTGCTCTAAGCAGAGATACAGACAGAGAGTCAGACGGCATCGAGAAAACAGTTTTTTATATTCCAGGTGGTCAGAAAACATCAACATTTATCAAAATCTGAGTTTTACTTCTTTGACGATCACAATACTGCTCACTACGAGGTTGTGAGATAAAATATTTAAAAAAATTAATAGCTAATTAATATATTTTTAGAAGAATAACTTAAAAAACAATCTTGTTAACCACAGTGGACATAACCAGACATTTTTTTCTTAAATAAAGGTAAATATTTTAACCATGTTTACACCCACTATTGAATTGTGGTGGCACTGTATAAAGTATAAATTTTACTTTAATATTTTACCACATTCTGTTATTAATACAAAAAAAAATATTTATATTCAAACAATGAAAAGGCTTAGAGGCAATGACACTTTATTTTTATAAGTCATTGATTTCAGGAAACATACTCACTCACGGAATTATACACCTCACTGACTTCATTTGTACAAGTGTTTTTACTGCAGAGGGTGAGGTAGTAAAAAAATTGAGTGGGGAAGTACTTCATTTCATTTCGGATTTATATCCAAGCGAGAAATAAAGAGGGGAGGAAGAACATGTAAAAAAGTGGCCTGTCACCCGAAACTTCCTATCTTTTATTGTCCTTATATTTATGAGCGTGTAATTTCAATTAGATTTTTTAAACGAGTGGGGAATATATTGTATGGATTTGTAAAAAAAAAAAAAAATCCCCGACTAAATTCCATTATTATTTTAAAATCAATTTGTTATATTTGCTTAAGTGGATATAAAGTGATTCAGGCTTTATATTTCTCTCTATATTTAGTCTAGCCCTAAATTAAGGCTTTTTTTGTATTTTACAAGTAAACATTCAAATTAAAAAAAAAGTGTATGACATAATCGCACAAGCATTCTCAAATTGTGTAATATAGCTTCGAAGAAAGTCTTCATATATTGGCTTTCAATAAATTACCCATGAGTATGTTTTCTTCTTAAAACAGACAAATCATACTATTTATTAATCACAATCATTCATTATACACATTTTAATCAAAATTTTTCAAATATTTTAAACAAAATTCGAATTTTCAAAAATAAATTATTTGTAAGCTGTAAGCTTTGCTAAAAATAATAGTTATTATTTTAAAAATTAAAACGTATTTTTATTTTGAAAAACTATTAAGAGCTTCCCATTTTGAATTCAATTAAAGGTCAATTTCTAAAAAATATTTTTTTAAATGTGTTATAAGCAAACTATACTTAAATTAATTTATTTGAGATAAATATGTATACATTATTATTTATATGTAAAATAGTCCCTCGATACCAATTTTTATCCAATTCATTGAGCTATTTAAAAAAAAAAGTTTTACACAAATCACTGATTGTTTAACCACTATTAAATGATTTAAAATATCCACACAACTATTTATATTACAAACAACTTAAATACTTATTTTAAACGAAATAAAATAATTATTTTTATATATATTCAAATTAAAAAAGTCATCAGTAAAATAACCTTAGCAAAATTTCCCCCTCAAAAACAAGTATTCAGCTTTATTTGTCATGTTATTGTCAAACATTTGAAAGATACAGAATATAATAAAATCATTATAGCTATTTTCAAAGTAATTTGAATTTTCAAAAATCACTTACCAGTAGAAGACCTTTTATTTGAATTTTTACCCAAAACCAAGAATTCAGGGTTATGTCTCGCATCAAACACTGAATATATCCATTTATAACCAAATCGAAGGCAGTTTTTTTTTAAAAATAATATTTACAGATTTTGAAAAATCATTCGTCTGTAAAGTACCCTTCAACAAAGTGTTTCCCAAAAACCAATTATCTAGTGCTACTTACCGTGTCAAATACTATATATGAATTTTACACAATCGTTAGAGCCATTTTCAAATAAAATTGTATTTGAAAAAATTAACCATAATCAAACAACTCTTATTTGTTGTTCTAGAATAAAAATAAAATAAATACTGTGTGGTACAGCCCTTCAAAATCCATCAAACAGTAGGATCTTTGGCTGGGGACAGACTGACAGATAGAGAGACAGACAGACACATGGGGCCAGACAGAGAGAAACATACATATAGGGGTAGACAGAGAGAGACAGACACATGGGGGGCGGAAAGTGACAGATAGAAAAAAGTAACAAGTTATAATATTAATTTGCCATTTTGAAAGTATAAGTCTTCCGACTTGCACATGCAAAGAAGATTTTATGTATCTTTTATTTTCAGAATTTGATAAAAACATTAACTAACAGCTTGAAAGTAATATGTCGGCATCATTGATAGCTTCTGATAACCTTAAAATCGTGTAACATATATTCAAGAAAATCAAATTTATTTTTATTGTTTGTTTGTAACAAAGAAGTCAATTTCTGGAAATCTAAAAATGACACCCGGACACTGGAATCGAACCCGGGACCTTTGATTTAGTCCGCCGATACTTTACCCACTGAGCTATCATGAATTCGTGATGAATGAATCTGGAAACGGGGAGATTACTGGATATCTCAGTGGTTAGAGCATTGACGTACTAAGCCAAATGTCCCGGTATCGATTCCCACATCGAGGTTTCATTTTTCAATTCAAAGAATATATTTAGATGGGGCTATAACCGTAATTATCAAATTTAATATAATCTATAAATAAGTAAAGCTCAAGGTTAAAATTACTAAATCAATGCTTTTTTTCTTTTTCTCAAGCCCTCGGAGGGATAAATATTGTGATCATCAACAAAGTTTAACTAGAAATTATGATAAAATTAATTTCGACTTTTCATTATTTAGATAGAAGATCTGGGTGATGCATAAATTGTACTATTTATCTAAATACAAAGGGCATTAACTAAGATATTTTGAACTCGCTGATTTTATTAGCACATGACTTACTTAATAGTAGAAGAGACATAACACAAATATCACCTTATCGTTTGTTCATAAATATAAAAGAGGAAACCCCAACGTTATCACTGTATCATCCGTGCCAGGTATACGACCCAGGTCTCTTAGTTTATTTGGTAGATATGTCACCGACTTCTTGTTTTTAAGATTAGGTCCAAACTATCGGTAAATGTTTCTGGAGCGAGGTTCAATGCATCAAAATATATCTTTCTATAAAAATATCTTCAGAGACCAGACGGGATCGTGAAATATGACTTTAAACAGCGTTAAATGTCGATACGTGTGACCGTACGCTTACGAGGGATACATATCCACGTGTAATCAGACTGTACATAAGTTTTTGTACATCTCTATTATATTACGAAGGAACCTCTTAGCTGTATTTTAGTTCTACCAAGTATACTACTATAGATAGCAGGATAATTCAAAACTCTTTGGTTAAACTTTAATGGGAGAAAGGAACACTAAAACAAAACTTTTTCCGTTAATGAATATATGTCCGCAGACGTCACCCTTAAATGCTAAAGGGCGCTGTTGGGTGGCGCTTCAAATGGATATTTTTTTTAGCACTAAGCTTTGTTACCCGTTCAAGTTTTACGCTTATGGAAGGCTCGGGTATTAGGAAGGTTGAATTTAAAAGAAGTGTATCCGCATTTGCGTGAATACTGTGAGAAGCCCTTTAGGGAAAAACACCCCCAGTTCACCCTGCTGGCATTGAACCACGATTTCCCCGTCATAGGTAGTCTAGTTTATTGCGCTAGTAGCGCTCTAGACAATGCGGCCACGGAAGCGAGTTATTTTCTATTTCTCGACCTCGTCCTTCGTAATGCGTAGCTTGGAACATTCACGGATTCTTAGATGGCTGACAAGCATCTATATTCTAGCGTATGGGGGGGGCTGAGGAATCTTTGAAAATGTACGTCGACGCTGCCGGGCATCCATCACTGTTGTCGGTAATTTCTTTGCTATAAAACTGCTGTAAATAAAAATGTTGTTCACACTTTAGGCTTTTCATTTACGTACCAACAACGCCCTCTATCACCTAAGGGGGACGTCTGTGGACATATATTAACAAACGAAAAAAAGTTTTGTTTTTGTGTTCCTTATCTCCCACTAAAATTTGTATAGAGTTTCGAATCATACTGTATAGTAGGATTCTGGTAGGAAAACAGGCCTTCCGATGGTTTTTTTTTAGTACTGCTTTACTCCAACGTATTCGCGCAGCAACATAACCTTGAAAACACTCCATTCCATCCCATACCAAGAGATATTTACTGCAATGTCTAGCCCGTTGCGTTTTAATTCATTGTTTGAATTATTTTAGCCTCATTTGACGCTCGCTGCAAGCTACATTTACTGCTCATATGACCATACCTAAAGCTAGGTCC
Source organism: Timema poppense (assembly GCA_902141375.1). Classification (NCBI taxonomy): domain Eukaryota; kingdom Metazoa; phylum Arthropoda; class Insecta; order Phasmatodea; family Timematidae; genus Timema; species Timema poppense. The sequence continues at coordinate 20,838 of CABFOV010000908.1, forward strand.
ACCCTATGACGTATCGCTCCACACCGGGTTGGAAAGTATTCCATCTGACATTTTACCCATTTTCATAAAAAAAAAGAATTGTGTGCAAGTGAGCTGAAACAAAATATATATAAAAAAGTGTGTGGAAACATCAAAAAAGTACGTACAGATATAGATGTCTGTGTAACCATATCAATACATACATACCAAGCAGATACGAAGAGATACGGATAGATGTGCACTAACATAAAAAGTATCCCACTTGTATCGGCTTGGTAAGTATTTATTTTATGTTGGTGCACACTAATTATTAGCCTCTGTGTCACTTATCTGCTCGGCGAATATTTATTTAATGTTATTATTGTTATTAGCACCGCGTCTTACTACCCGTTCGGGTTATACGCACTTACGCTAATGTGTAATGGTAGGGTGATTTTGAGATGAAATGGAGGACCTACAGTTTAACGTGGAATCCGAACCACGGTGGAGGCCTGACATTCCCCACATTCACAAGATGTCTTGTCAGAGGTGAAGGAAGTGTTTGGTAATCAGATAAATCTGTGCCGGGACCGAGGATTTACCCCGGCCGCCAGCACAGAAGTCTGACACCTTACACCTAGACCACCAGGTCACCCTTATTTAATGTTGACGTGCACTAAACGTCCGTATCGCATCAAATAGGCTTGGTATGTATTATTTTATGTTGGTGTACACTAATTATTGTTTGTGTCACTTATTATCTGCTCGGTGCGTATTTATTTTATGTTGGTGCACACTAAATAAATGTCCACATTGCACTAAAAGCAGCTAATTTCTCTATTGCTTCGTATGAAAATTGTGGAAAAACTCAAATCGTGAACATTTATCGAGCGGATACGATACGTAATAGTATGCGCCTATCTTTATTTGCTGTCCCCATGTCTCACAACTCGTTTAGGTTACTCACGTATCTATTAATTGATTTCATGTATTAAGGATGTGCAAGTTTGAATGAAGAATTGTATCCAAATATGTGTGGAGGGGGAGTATAAGGTCATATATTAAAATAAAAACTTGATTGGATCCTTGATTTTCTCGTCGTAGACAGTCCAGTCTATTGCGAGCGTGACACCTCAGACCATTATATCACTGAAGCGAGTGCGTCAACTTTAAGAATAGTCAAATTTAGTACCAGCTAGAGCAAATTATTTAAATATAATATTCATATTATTGGTGATAAAGCATATACTATATAAAGGGCTTGAATATTTTTTTCACTGCGTCTAAATAAGGGTTTGGTTAATGTACATTATATATATATATATGTATATAAATAAATGGATAAATGTGTGTTTATATTCTAATTTAGTAGGAGTGAGGAAGGTAGAATTTGAGATTAAATGAACCAGGATTTTTGAGGAAATAGAATGGAAAATAAGTGATGGAAAATACACTCGATTCGCCCGGCTGGTATTCAAACCACTGCCTCTTCGTCACGGGCATCTGAACTACATGAACATGACACATAGACCCCGTACCCAATGTCACCTTGCTTATAAAATAAGGTAGTAATTATGATTATTCTAGGGTAGTTGGTGTGTTTAGTTCCTAGGAAGAACTTTTTAAAAGTGTCAAAATGTAAGCTCTTGTTATTTTTTCTCGTCATGGAAGCTAAAGTAAAATTAAAAACCCTGAGAGATTTTTGGAAAGCGAAGCTGTGTTAAACCTTTCGACATTTTTTTTTTTTAACTCTTTCGTTCCGGATTACCTTAAAATGTACTTAGTAGGGATAAGGGGAATATAAAACTTTTACAGATGGTGATTTTCCAAAAGTATTTAAGGTAAAATTTAATGTTGGTTATCACTCTCAAATTTTAATAGGTGCTACTTGTGATCTTTTTATTAAAAAAATAGTTCAAAAATAATAAAGATTGTTGAAAACATATTCTAATTTTCAAACTTCTCCTGTTCACTTATTTTAATTTAATAGTCAGTACATAACAAATCCAGGAGTTGTATTTTAAATTATTTTAGTAGGCAAATTAAATTTCAAATTATTACTCAAAATACCTATGTACACATCACAAGACATTGCTCGGTTAGTTAAATCTGGCAAGTTACTATGCTCGGTGATAAATTGTAAGAAACTATCCCTGCGTTCAGGGTATTATTTGGCAAACCTAATGGTAAGAGATAAACGTAGTTGGGAAGATAACGTTAGAATATACCTGAAAGAAATAAGGTGTTGCGTGACCTGGCGGTCTAGGGGTTAGGTGTCGGACCTCTGTACTGAGGTGTCGGGTTCAATCCTCGGTCCCGGCACAGATTTATTTGATTACCAAAACATTCCTCTGACAATACGTGTATTAATCACAACTTGTGAAGGTGGGGAATGCCTGGCCTCCACCGTGGTTCGGATTCCACGTTAAACTGTAGGTCCTCCATTTAATCTCACAACCACCCTACCATTACACATTAGCAGTAAGTGCGTATAACCCGAACGGTTAGTAAGATACGGTGCTAATAATAATAATAATAATAATAAATAGGGTGTTAGGAGGGGAACTGGATAATTATCACAAGATAGAGATATGCGGTGGACTTTATAAGATTGGCATTTAACTTTCAAACTCCTTATGCTACGGAGTAAGTAAGTAAGTACGCTAGCAATTTAACTACAACCAAGCAGCCTTAAAATGAATAATATCAATAAATACTCATGCTGTAAACTTTATATTAAAAATATATGCCAAATATTTAAAGTAGATATTAACATTCTTGCAGACTGGCTATGCAATCTGGTGGTCAGATCCAGAGGTCCTGGGTCCTATCCCTGGCGCTTCCTAAATTTATCTGGGAAGCAGTTGGTCTGGAATGGGGTCAACTCAGTCTCGTAAGGACAAATGAGGAGCTACTTAAATAAAGAAGTAGCAGATCCTGTTCAGAAAACTGAGATTAACAGCTGGAGGACTTGTTGTGCTGACCACATGACACCCTCTATTTGCAAATATTGGCACGACCATCGCTAATGACGGCGGCCAATCGGTCAGTATAGCTCGCTTGCGGGCTCTCACCATGGAGTTTTTTTTGTTTAAAAATTCTTGTTAAAACAAAGTTTCAGAAAATCTGATCGAGCTTTACTCAGTCTACACTAAATATTGAAGGCTACAATACTGTGAGATAGCAATGATTGCTTAGGTTGGGTTCCAGAAAACTACACTCTTCCCTTTTTATAAGTGCTCACAGTATTCAAACTTTAATAATATGTTTCAATCAGCTGAGCTATCTATCCCATCCAAGATTTTGTATCTGCCAATTCGAACATAGTATATTAAACTGTTAACAACATAGTTGAGCATTATCCACACTTAAATTACTTTCAACTGAATTTAACTATCTTTATAGAACTATAAAAAATATAAATTATTATTATCAATATTTTTAAATGCATAGAAAACTAAGTCTACTTTATCTTCATTTTAATTTATATAGATTTACTAAATTTAATTTAATTTATCTTAAACCTAATCTTTCGTTTACAGCAACTAACAAGTAGTGGTGTTCGAAAGTAAAATTAAGCATATTATATGTATTAAAAATGTAGAGAAAAAGTCATAATTGGAAAGCTAAGTGGTAGTAACTTTCTCAGAGAGAGAAAGTATTGTATTCATGAACAATTTCTACTTCTGAATTGTGATAGATTTCGACGTGCGCGACAAAAAATAATAATAGGGTCTTAAATTTCATCCTTTTCCCCATGACTGTATGTCCCTTTGTATTTATGTGTGTATGTTGTGTGTTTTGCGGATGTTGTGTATGTATGTTGTGTGTGTATGAAAAGGTTTTGGATTTGGTTAAAACTAAAAATTAAAATGGCATATGATCATACCTCAAGGATAAATGTTGATTTTGATTCCAGCCTTAAAATAAATAATAATAAATACTAATTTATTAAGAATTGCATTTTTGGATATTTTTTTGGTGTTAATTCAAGGATTTTATTTAAATTATATATATATGGCGAGTGTTTTCCATGATAAAGCACTGCGTACTTGTGATTTTTTTAGGAACATTATATTTTAGGGAATATTTTTACAATGACTATTTTTTTTAAACGTAATTCTTTTCAAAAATGAATTCTATAATAATTTTATTTAAAGTGTGTGATTAGAAAGTATTTTAAACTATAAATAAGTATGTATATTTTTTTACTATTCTAACAGCTATACTCATAAGGCTAGTTTACTGATGACTGATTTTTGAAAATGGTATAAGAGAACGTATGTACTATTTTGTCGTGCCATTTATTATCGTTGGAGGAACTTCACAGTTTACATATCTGTGTAATATCTGTTAAAATGATCTTGATGCGGGATAGGGTGTTTTTAAGTTGGTTCCCCAAAATGAGGTTACCCTTTAAGCCATACTTCGTGGTTAATCTAAAAATAGCCAAGGTTAATACCTAACTGTTGTCATTGCTGTAAAAGATAATAGACGTGGAATCTTCTTGCGGGATGATACAATGATTTTAATATAGGACTAGGAGTCATATACATTATTATTATCGGTATTTTTTCTTGGATTCGACATTATTAGAGATTCGATGCCCCTTATTAGTCTGAAGATAATTTATCTAGCTATTAAAAGGTGCTGGCTTCTATTCTCTTCCAGGTCAAAGATGTATTCCTTTGAATTTTCTCCACCCTTTCACAATGTGGACAGTTAATGGATTTGGTACTGTTTATTGTGCTTAACATTATAAGCTTAGCTATTAGACTCCGAGCTAAATCTTTGATTTTCCACACAATGACATGTCTTTCTATATTTGAATTTAACACTAAGGTTCGTTTTGTTCATTGCGTCCTATTATCCATTTTTAATTATACTAATGCGGTAGGAATGAAGCAGGTTGAATTTTAAATTAAATATAACATTTTTGTAGAGAATGAGCGGAAAAAAACAATTGATCAAAAATACACTTAGTACAGCAAACTGGGATCCGAACCCCGATATCCTCCGTCACCGACGATCTGGTCCAACACGAGGGTGACGCGTTAGGCCATGCGACCATCTACCCGAGTGTTTTTGTTTTAGAATTAAATTAGTTTGCAAGTAATTTCTGGATAATATTTTGGTCTATAGCGTGCACATTTGAAAACGTTCCCTACTTGATTAATTCGAAGCTATTTTTAGAAGTATGTTTCATCTTAACTTGACGTACCTAAGCAATCAGAGCACTACCACAATTACTCTACATGCCATTGTATGAAAAAAAATATAGGATATAAAGTGAGTAGCACAATCTTCAAAGCCTCTAGTTTAGCTGCTGGTAACACTTCCCCTCTTCCACTGACGAGTATACACACTAGTTATGCTATTCGCGCTTAGACAGTATTGATATACATTTTAAAATTACGTTTTTATTGTTTCCTATTCTATATAGACACATGCTTCCAAAGACATTTTTAACCCACATTCGTCATTTTTTTATGTATTAAACAATGCCTAGATACAAATTTTAATCATAATTGAAAAAGCGGATTTAGACAAAATTGATCTTTACTCTTTTCTCCCCTCAGTAAACTACCCTTAATCTTATGGTTAAATATTTAGTTCCGAAAAACCCCTCGGGGAGAACCTTTTGAGAACCCCTAGAGATGAAGTTTTAGCTAAATCGGTTAATTGGTTTTGGCTCTTAGATCAAGAGACAGACGACAACGCGAAAACCACCATTTCGGTTTCAGTCAGTTCAAACCTAACTACATTAACATGGGATATCTTTTCTCGACTCATGACGTCACAAGTAGACAACGTCACAAGTACCCCTCAGTATAATAATAAGACCAAAAAGCAACAAAAGCGAGTAGTGACATCCAAAGTCTTGCAAACTTACCTTGTAATGGCCAAGCTCCGTAACAGAACAGCTGAGGACGGCCTCTCGTCCGACTGGCACGGTCACGTTCCTGATTGGCTCGCTGAAATCGGGGTCCACGTCACTCGCCGCAGGGAGTGGGTGGAAAGGGGGGGCAGCAGAACCCATCTCCAGACCCGGCTCTGGAACAAACCGACCTGGATCAGAGGCAAATCTAGGAACAAGGCTCTAAGTCATGTATTCATGCGCACGTCATCCATGGTAGAGTTTTCATTCGACGGACCTTTTATATCGAGGCTAGACGGAGACTTAGTATCTAAAACAGGAAAACACTTAAACGAAGTCTCCTTTTTAATGTTGTCAAGTGTAAAACGCGAAAGACCATTGCTCGTGACCAAAAAAAAGTTTGTATTTTATAAAAGGACCTTCTTATGAAAACTGAACTCTATTTAACTTTTCTTGTTGGTCCATTAACACTCGGCTGTTAATATCTATCCTGGTAAGTTTTTTAATTTACTTTTTAGCACCGCGTCTTACTAATTGTCTGGGTTATACTAATAAGAGATAAGAAAAGTTGAATTTACAGGAAGTCCACTGGAATCCACGTGGAGGAAGAATGGAAAACCATTTAGGAAAAAAAACCACCCTCAGTACACTCAACTAGGATTCGAATCCCAATCTCCTCAAGACACTTAAGACCTCACGAACACTGAGTCGGGTGCCTGGTTAGTTAATATTCTTATTATTATCATTATTATCACCACGTTTTACTATCCGTTCAGGTTATACGCACTCACGCTAATGTGTTATGATAGAATGATTGTGAGGTGAAATGGAGGACCTACAGTTTAACGTGGTATCCGAACCACGGGGAAGGCTTGGAATTCCCACACATTCACAAGTTGTGATTAAGACATGTCTTGTCAGAGGTGAAGGAAGGGTTTGGCAATCAGATAAATCTGTGCCAGAAATGAGGATTGGGCCCCGGACCCCCAGCACAGAAGTCCGACACCTTACCCCCTAGACCACCAGGTCATATCCCTGGTTAGTTAAGTCGTTATTCCATTTTGTTATCTGACAGTTGGCCCTCGCGCGCCTCAAGGGGAAGGGTTGGTACAGATGGAAGAACTACTGACCGCTGAGGTTCTGGAGAGTCATAGTACGTGCCCGCAAGCCGGAATACGAATTGAAGAATATGAAGAGAGGAAATATGGTAAAAAAATATATATGAAGAAATAAAAACAAAATTTATACAGAAGTTTATTGAAGACATGGAAAAATACAATATTGAATTTTTAAAAATGACAGAGGTTCAAAGCGGATGGACAACGTAACGGGGCACAACAATTATGTTTATATATTTATAATTTAATATTCGACCCACCCCACCAGTTTAGGCTGGCTCGTGGACCAAGGGGTCAGTTATGTAGCCTACAGTTACTTATGTTAACAGATAGGTTGGAGGTCAGATTATGTTTGTGTGAAATGAGAGGTTCTATCTTCGATAGTTTCCCTTCTCTACGTAAATGTGGGTACATTTACTCTAAACTCTACCTACGATTTATGCGCCATGTTTTAATATTATTAATTGATGCAATAAACACGCATTTTGTGAATCGACTTATTGTATCAGTACCTTACTTGACGTGGCTCGGTGGCGTAGTTGGCTAACGTTCTAGTGTCGTGTTGAGCTAGACTGCCCAGATCGAGGTTCAAATCGCGGTCGGGTAGACTGGGGTGGTTTTTTTAATAAATTGTTTTCCACTCTCCCTCCTAGAAAATGCAGGTTCACTTCCTCTAAATTCAACCATTCCAATCCTTAACGCATTCGCGTAATTAGTAGTTGAGAGTATAACCCAAATGGGTAGTAAGGCGCAGTGCTAAAAAGAGTACTTGACTTATTAAAAAAACTCCATAGTGTTAGCTACACCGACCGAGCGGCCACCACTGTTAACGATGATAGTGCCAACATTTGCGGATGAAGGGTGTAATTTGGTCGGCACAATGGGCCCCCTGGCTGTTAATCTCAGATTTATAAACGGGAGCTGCTACTACTTTGTTAAATTAGCTCATTTTTCCCACAAGAGCCTGGATTTGACCCCGTTCCAAATCCACTTCTGTACAGATAAATTTTTGTAGTATTGAGGATCGAACAAGGGACCTTTAAATCTGTAGCCAGTAACTCTGACCACTAGACCACAAATATGGTCAAATAACTTATATTATTATTATTATTAGCACCGCGTCTTACTACCCGTTAGGGTTATACGCACTTACGCTAATGTGTAATGGTAGGGTGATTTTGAGATGAAATGGAGGACCTACATACAGTTTAACGTGGAATCCGAACCACGGCGGAGGCCTGGCATTCCCCACATTCACAAGATGTCTTGTCTGAGGTGAAGGAAGGGTTTGGCAATCAGATAAATTTATGCCGGGACCGGGGATTGAACCCCGGCCGCCAGCATAGAAGTCTGACACCTTACCCATAGACCACCAGGTCACCCTCACATGACCTATAAATTAGCTTAATTCTAGAAAAGAAAAAAACACCCAGCACCCCCGCCCGTTATTTCATATATATTGGGGAGGTGAGATCTAAATTTTATGATTGATTAATTTTTCTTCCATGCCGTGAATCAAACTCGGGACCCTTAGTTCAGTAGGTGGACCCACTACCAACTGATCTAAAGCGCGTTATGGCCTTATTGGATGGAAGGCGACACTAGAAAAAATAAGCAAGGTTTTTTCAGTATTTCTCCATTATTTCTCTAGTAGAAACATAGAATTTAAATTTCTACACATGGTAATATTAAGTTGTCGAATATCTATCATGACTATTTCAACACTGGATAAGAAACTTTTTAAATGAACTGAAAATGTTCTCATAAAACTATAATATACATTTGACAGACATATAAGAACTTTATAGATTATTTTGTAAAGAAAATTAAGCACTATGTTTCTACTGGAGAAATATTTGATTTATTTTGTTGAACAAAACATTTTTGCCATAAAAACATCAACAATAGTTCCCTCAACTATCAATACCTATCATACCATTCTAACATCCGTTCGCATCTTTAAATTATTTGGCTAGAAAAGAGGAATGGAGAATTTAGAGGTAATTTACACGTGTTAGCATGGAAAGAGAGTGGGAAACCCATTTAAAAAAATCAATGTCCAGTACACCAGACCGGAATCCGTACTCCCAAATATCCCCGCTAGTGTCCGTCCATTCTAATGCAAGAGTGACGCCAGACCATGCGACGATCGATGCGGGTTAGTTCACTGTTAACACCTTACATTACTTCTGATGAGTTTAGCCACAAGGTGCACTTCCTTCGCTTGCTCTCTGGTGATAAATGTTTCTTTTCTCTTTCACCTTAGCAGCCATCCGCTTCATACCCTCAAATTAGTCGGGCTCCCAACATATCATTGTCGTCATGAGCTGGGACGAGCCAGGGCAGGGCGGTCGATAAGGCAGATCTTACAGCTTGACAGGACAAAGATGTCCCCAAGTTATATCAACTTTAAGTCTCTGGTAGTTTAGTCGGCTTGATATTCAATAAATTCAAGTTTCGGCTACGTTCCTTAGGAAAAAAAATGTTTTAAATAATTTTATAAGGATATTAATAAATATACACAATACGATTAAATATTAATTTCAATTTTTTTCCCGTATGATAAAAGAAAAGTTAATTTATTTTCTGTCGCTGCTTTGAATATGACCATAAAACTTCATTGTGTGGATGAAAAACTGTGACACTGCTATTCTTAAAAATAAGTCACATTCTGAAATTGTGTGTTTTATAAATTTGTTATTTCCGTTATTCATTTAAATGGGGATTAAAAAACTAATTCGGTTATTAAAACTTATAGTTTATGTCTCCTATCATCAAGAAGATCTAAGAATCAATCAGTTGATAGTAGGTAATTGGATGGTTAACTTAATTAGAGGTTTAATCGACGATCACCTCGTAATTGTTAATGGATGTGACTTAAAATTAGGTGTGAGACGATTATCGGAGATCAACTTACATCTTATCTCTGATAAAGCCACTGATTATTATTTCTGTAACGCACCCTTAATTTTTTTTTTACCACCACGTCTTATTACTTTATAGGGTTACACGCATATGTACAAATTACGCTAATTATTAGGGATCGATAAGGTTTAGTTAAGAGGAAGTGTACCCGTATTTGCGTGGAGAGAGAGTGAGAGTGGAACAAAATTAAGTAAAAACCAGCCTTAGTACATCTGACCGTGGTTCAAATTCGTATCTGCGCTTCATTAATAATAAAGTCTACTGTGTAAGCTACTACTTAAGGCTTAAACCATAATACCACCGAAATGGAGTTTATAAAAATAGATTAAACTTATCTACTGAAACAATATTTGATTTATTTCAGACCATCCTACCTTAAATACACTCATTTGATTTACCGTGTCGGTTTCAGAATTCAGTGGTGGTACCTGTGAGGAATGACCTGTGTCCCCCTTCTCCCCAACACCACCCCTCCCCACCCCACCATTCAATTAAACGTTTGCGCATGCGTCCTCTAGCCCACGCTCGTTACGTGCAACACCATCAAATATCGCCCGAATACGGTGTGTGAATATTAGTAGTGGTATGTTGTGGTTGAGGTCTGGGGTTTGAACCCTAGACCATTAGCATGCAGCTAACCCCCTCTCCATGCAATCTGACGCACACTGCTACGCTATTGTTTGACCTCGGTTTTGTGCCAGTGCACGCACGCCCCGAATTACTGTTCATGTCGCTTACGAACATCACTGTTTTGCCAAAATTTAGCATCACACATTGGTGGCCCGAGCGAAATAGACGTCAACCTCGTCTTAGTCCAGTTTGCCGGTGACTGGAAGGTCAGGGCTTGAATCCCGGCAGTTTTAACTGAATATTTTTTTTATAAATGGTTTTTCATGATCCTCCTTGCAAATATTGGTATATTTACACCAACTCCCTACGCCAAAAATGTATCGATCGCTGTGGCAGTGAAGTTGGCTGTGGACTAAATGTCCAGATCAATAAATTTGGTTTCCCAGTGACTGGTATGTCAGGGTTGTAATGATAAATGTTTTTTATTTTCCTAAATGATTTCTCACTTTCACGCTATGTAAATAATGGAACATTTATTCTAAACCTTATATTCCTCATCCCTACCCCATTAGTTTGATTATAAGTTAGAATAACCCACTTCGGCGGTCGTATGGTCTAAAGCCGGGGTGGGCAACCCTATCGCCAATCGCAACAAGGGGTGAATCGGTCATAAAAGTGTGGAGAATTTGAGTTTGCCATTTCTCACAATAAAATAAACTTTTTCCTGACGGTATGGACTGGTTGTAGCTTGATATTTCCTGCATATCATTGGAAGCATTCCACTTTCTGAATTGAGTCATTGACGCAAAACTGCCAACTAATGTTCCCCTCCGTTTTTCTGATTTCAATAATATCAAATTTGCATTTAAATTATTGTGTGATCCATTCCACTTTGATATTACAAATCCAAGCAAAGATCAAATTTAAGCCAAGATATGTCCACCCTTCTGCCTCCACACAAACACGGTCAGTCCGGAACCCTTGAAAATCTACCAGAATTCGTCAGTCACAGATATGAGGAAATATATTTTGACTGACAATGATGTCCCAGCTTTGAAATCGTGCATTTCTCAATTATTGTCTATGTATAGATCAACGTGTGTTTGTGTATCAACGTGTCTAACGATGATATTCAATTAAAATCAAAATACAGATCTCGAAATGCTAATGTCAATTCGGAGGCGGAGCTAAAATGTGCATCGAGCTCAGATTTTTAGCCAATGTTTCTGAAACTTACTAGACATTTCGCATTAAACTGTCTTACATTTTAAATTTGAACAATTTTCATCATTTACGTCTTGAGTCAGTTGTAACTGAGCAGTCAAAGCTTACACGTTTTGAATAAACCTGTTCAAACCGTGTGTGTTGTTTTAAATGTTCGATTGCTCAAATTAATTTCTCAATTATTTACACTGTGTGGAGAATTTACCTTCTCATTTGCCATATCTGTGGCTAAATGGGGAAATATGTTGCCCATCTCTGGTCAAGACAATATAGTGGACTCCCGATGACTGGGATATTGGGGTTCAAACTCTGGTCGGGTGTACTGATTTTTTTTTTACAAAATGAGTTTCCATTCTCCTGCCACTCAAATGCGGGTACTCTTCCTTTAAACTCAACCTTACTCATCCTTAATCTATTAGCGATAAGTATTTATTCGGGTAGTGGGACGCTCAGATAAAAAAAAAAGATTAGTTAACCTTGACGGGTAGTAAGACGCGGGGGAAAGGAATGTACATGATGTATTAGCTTTATAATCAAGATGTACCAGTCGGAGTTAGAATAGCTGAAGTGTTTATTTGGGCTTCCATTCAGAATTGGGGTCACAAAGAGGAAGTAAACTTTCGTCAAAGTTTCGAGATTAAGCTTTGTAGGGCTTGAATTTCTGAAGCGTTAACTAGGAGTACTTTTTGTAACAAGCGGGCACCAAAAAAAAGAACATTTTTGACTAAATATCAAAATTGTTTTTTTTTAAATACCATGATATTTTTTGTATTCTTCGTTTTACAAATGAATTAAAATATTTTTTTTAATCTCAAATTATTCATAAAATATAATGATGGAGCTTTGAAATATCAAAGTCAAGGTTGAAGGCAAAATCTTCTTCACTTTGACTTTGACACCCACAATAACACTTGTATACTAGAGATATTTCGAGGAAATAAGAAAACTTAAGTATATTATGAAAAACTTGTAAATATTTCACCTAATAAGAAATATTTAAACATATAGATAAGCCATTTTTAGAACAGATATCAGGCCGTATTTTAACACCGACTAGCGATTAAATGAAGATTATAACGTAAGCTCAGAAAAATTCAGTGTGCCTTATTTTTTTCTGCAAACCATTCTATTTACTTAGATAAACTCGGTGGGTAGTTAAAAAAAAATTAAAAGTAGTGTTATTGGACAGCAACCAAAAACCTTAACTCCAATCTCGGATTCAATTTTTCTTCGCACGTTTTTAAGCTTCTCTTTTGACTTCACTTTTCATTTAAAAAGTGACTTTACCATACCTCTACACTAGTATAATAGTTAACTACTCTTTCCGGTGGCCGTATAGTCCAAGGCGTCTCTCTAGCAATATACTGGTTTGCCTATGTTTGGGAGAGAGATGTTCGAATCCCGGTCAGGTTTTCCTACATGTTCTTAAATGGTTGTCCTCTTATCTCCCCATGCATATGGGGGTACAATTCCTTTAAATTAAACCTTGATCATCCCTAGCACATTAGAGTATTTAGTAAACTTACATATGCTTATAACTCAAATGGGTAGCAAGACGCGGCTCTATAAAAAACAAACTATTTTGAGTTTGAATGTGTTGCACACAGCAGACTGATTTGGTTTCTAAAACGATTAAAACTCAGTCTGGGAATGTGTATATTTTTTGAAATTTTCTGGTCGTCATTAATGCTGAAATATAGTTTATTCAGGAATGCCAATTGTAGCAGAAAATAATATGTTTCGTCACAGTCTACCCCCCCTGCCCCCACACAATTTTCCCTGTGATGCTACTTTACCAACGCGTATTGCTGCAGGATATAATGGTTGTAATTCCCCAGCTACCGGAGATTTTGATGCGGTAGTACCGGGGGGCAGGGGGAAAATTACATTTTGAACTAGGGGAGTAGGAGTTCGGAGAAGGGGAAGAGGGCGTCGTTGATGTTCCCCTAATTTTGAGTGGATGAAAGCGAACCTTGCGTGAAACGTAGTTTTAACATAAATTGAATACCAGAGAGTGTTTGACAGGAAGTATTATTATTTTATTATAGAATTTTATGAAAATGTTGTATTTGAAACACTTGTTAGTTAAAATACTTAAATTTACTTTTTGGCTAATATACTTATGTTGAGTTTAAATATACAAATTCATTCGTGGATGGTCAACATACCCATAGAAACGGGAATACCACCCTTTCATAAATAAAATAAATGGTACAACGCTTTTACACAGACCTCTTATCTCATTTACCTTAAAATAGAGACAATTACTAAAAACTATCTATATTTATGAAATTAAATAATATATATTGTTTCAGAAAAACTCAACAAAAATAATCATATATTAAAGCATGCACATTGCACATAAACACGGAAACATTAATAAAATATTGGAATATCTGTCCACTAAAGATAAAAATAATTAATTTCAATCTTCAAAAAGTCCATACAAAACTGGTACTATACAATCGCACAAACTGTATCATATTGTGTATTATAGCTTCCAAGAAAATTTTCAAAAATGGGTTTTTTAGCAAACTACCCTTAAATAAGTCTAACATATAAAACAAATACTTTTTAAAATCATAATAATAAATATTTATATATATATACAATTTAAACAAAAAATTTCAAATATATTCAAAAAATTAAATTATTAATAAATTACCCTGAAAGTATTTGTTATTTGTAAAAATAAAAACGTTTTCTTATTTAACGTGAAAAACCATACACATGTTCCCTTTTTGAATTCAATCTTCTAGATAAATTTCTAAAACATAAGTTTTCTATAATTTGTTATAACTAAACTACTCTTAAATAGATTTTTTTAGACAAATAATACATATTATTATTGGTATATAAGTGTCTCCCGATACCAATTTTCAATCAAATATTTAAAGCAGTTTTTTTACATATTTAACTAGAAAAAAAGTCATTAGTAAACTACCCATTAACAAATCCTCCCCCCCCCCACCTCCCCAAAAAAACAAGTATACAGCTTTATTTATCATGTTCACGTCAAACCCTCCCCAGATACTAGTTTCAAGCTAACTCGTTAAAACTGTTTTCAAAATAATTTGAAGTTTCAAAAATCACTCCTCAGTAAACGACCAGTTATCGAATTTTCACCCAAAACCAAGTAAAAGTCCATAAGTGAATGTTTTACAATAGTAAATATAAACAAAGTAGTTTTACTTGTAGATTTTAGTGCACTTATAGAAAATATTTACAAGTCAGCTGCTTTATCTAGAAATTAAATACTAACATATCCAATATAGTTTTCATTTTTACGGCAACCAAAAATCGGACACAAAGCAGTTTAAAATAAGTTTTGACATATCAATTTAAATATTATAATATAAGTTATTATTAAAATTAAGGAAATACATTTTGTTTGAAGATTCCTAAATCAGTCAATAAATATAATATGTAATAGAATATGTAATAAGGTACATTAATTTAATTTGAGTAGTTTTTGAGGGGCAGAATTACTGTAGGGCACTGTGTAACTTAACTTTTCCTGAAATAAGGCAATTGCTGGTTTAATTCGTACAGCAATAGTGACCTGTATCGTGTAATAGTTCCTCAATTGTCAATTAACTCATTTTAGACCGGTCATAAGCGGACGTCTCCTAACCTAAATCACCTTTTCTCATAGCCTAAATAATCACCTTACCTACACCCTCATAATAATCCCACAAACATAATATAGGCTACATGTAACTTAAAATGTTAACACAGGTGAGTTATTCATCTAAGTAGTATACTGAACTAATTAGGTACGAGAAAACGTCATAAAAATGACACTTGGAAAGTATTATATCTATTATTGGGGAGATGTAGAAAATACTCCTCGATTTACAAGTTCTTGTAAGCTACAAGTAGCTTTATGTAACCAAACTATAAACTTACTTGTAGAAAAAAAAAATGAAATGGTAAAATTTCACTTTGAATTACAAGAGTTTACCTGCAGGTTTATGAAAAATTATTTTATAATTTCTTACAATAACTTACAAGGGAACTCTATGGTAAATTGTAGACGTGTAGCTTTACGAAATAAGCCCCAGTAATCAAGATTTCCCATCGTATCATCAAGTTTGCTGTGATCCCAAACGGATCTGCCTAACTAAACATCTGTGTTTTGACACCGCTAATAAGTTCTCTGTGGCCGATGCAGTACTGCCAAACATTCCTCATTAGCTAAATACGTTATTACATCCGAGGCTGTCCTCTAGAATGACAAACTGTAACACAATGATAATCATACTTCGTAAGGGGTGAGGGGGGAGGAGTGTTATAGGAGGTTTGGAAGGGGAAGGAGGAGGCAGTGTTTGCTGATTACGTGAATCCCCTCCACCCTCACCCTTCCTCTCTTTGGAATATTGCAACGCCCCTGGATTAAGCCGGAAGTGTATTAACACATGCACAGACAGACGCACACGCTGTACAACGGTTTCTATATTCCCCTTTAGCTCCCCTCCTCCCCACCCCCGCTATGATTAAAGGATTGATTATCGCATATAACCTCCCCTAATATCCTTAATGACCATTTAGTGCTATGTGGAAACTGGTACCACCAGGGGTTGGGATATTATGTGGGTTATATTCTCGCAAATAATTAGTTTCGATGCGTGCGCGCGCGCGTGTGTGTGGGTGGGTGTGCGGAGGGGTTTGGGAGATAGTGGGGGCGATATTTCGTAAAAAAAAAACTTGCTCTGATTTTAGCGTGTGATAACTAAAAGGGGAACTGTAACTAGGCCACCTGAAATGGGAGATTAATGTTCTAAATAATGTTGTATGACATCATAACTTTAATTTTCATGTCGATGATGGTCCTAACGATATGGACTAGAATAATTTTTAAAAAAAAGTTCCTCTTCATAGACACGAGATTATACTATCGAGAATTGATTTTCTCTTAGGTATCAGATCGATTAAAACAACATGATTGTCCTTTAAGTATGCCATTCAATTTGTGGTCAGGTGACCTGGCGGTCTAGGGGTAAGGTATCGGAATTCTGTGCGGGGGGTCCTGGGCTCAATCCTCGGTCTTGGCACATATTCATACGATTGCCAAACTCTTCCTTCACCTCTGACAAGACTTGTATTAATAACAATTTATGAATGTGGGGAATGCTAGGCCTCCACCGTGGTTCGGATCCCACGTTAAACTGTAGGTCCTCCATTTCCTCTCACAATCACCCTACCATTACACATTAGCGTAAGTGCGTATAGCCCGAACGGGTAGTAAGACGCGGTACTACTACTACTACTACTACTACTACTAATAATAATAATACTATTTTGTTGTATTTTCTGTGAAAATTTAGCTGTATTGAGATTGGAGCGTACAGTTACTTTCGAGCTGTGACGCCAACGATATTTACAATTTAAGCGAGTACCTTTATAAACCGTTTATTTCACAAGGTCTCTCTCTCTACCAGTACGCATATAATTTTATGTATGTATTTTTATTTTGTATAGCAGCGCGTCTTACTACCCGTTCGGATAATACGCACATGTACTAATTATTATAATCTATTATGAATGAGTAAGGTTATATTGAAATAAAGTGTACTTGCATTTGTGTGGAGGGAGTGTGTAAAACCAGTTAGGAAAACCACTTTAGGTACACCCTTCCTGGATCGAACCCAGATCCACCCGTCATTGGCATTATAGTATATTGTGAGTGTGACGCCTTAAACCATGCGGCCACCAAAGAGGTTTATATATATTTCGCCAATAATGTAAGAATTTAAAAGAAATGTAGTGGCACTTGCGTGTAGGAAGAGTGGGAAACAATTTTTTTTTTTAATCTCAAGTATACCCGACCGAGATTTGAACCCTGAACTGCTCGTCTAGATCAATACAGCCTATTGTGAGGGTGACACCTTATAATAAACACATGCCCACTGGAGAAGGAATATAAACATGATTGATATGAGGATGGTTTTGAAAAATATCTTTTTAATGTGATAAATGGTGTAAGCTGTATAAATAAATAAACTTTATCAACTCGCACCCGCCTCGGTGGCATAGTTGGCTAACGCGTTACTCGCTGCTCAACTGCCGAGGACGGGGAGATCGAGGTTCGAATCTCGGTCGGGTGAACTGGGGGTGGTTTTTCCTAAATGGTTTTCCACTCTCCCTCCACACAAATGCGGGTTCACTTCCTCTAATTCAACCTTCCCAATTCCTAATCCATTAGAGTAATTAGTACTTAAA
>CABFOV010000908.1:40528-87156 GCA_902141375.1 Timema poppense
TTGTGCTGGAATAGTATGTTAGTCTCAAAGGAAATGTTTTTCCTGTCTGTTTCCCCCCCCCCCTACCCCCCAGAATTGGCCCCACTTTACTACAACTGATTGTTTTGTAGAGCGGCAATTTAAATAAGTCTAGCTAGAAATGAGAAGACAAATATAACCAGATGTGAGAGATTATTTTTGTGTAATCCACCAATAATTTGGAGGAATCTTTTCTACATAAGTTAGCAGTTATTTTTGGCACTGCGTGTTACTACCCGTCTGGGTTATATGCTATTAATTAATTAATTAATACAATGTTTTGCTTAAGTTTAATTTTATAAAGTTTTAAAGTAAAGATTGTGAACATTTAAATTAAATAAATCATAGGCCTAGATGGATTATTTTTGTTTGACACATTAGATCCGTTGTAGCGTGTTCGTCTACTGAGATAAGGGTTCCGGGTTCGATTCATGGGATGGCTGAAACATTTCTATCTAATGAAAGGTGGGTTTTCGCTTTACACAGTGATGAATTAATGGTTTAGCGTTGTGTCTGTTATTGATTTAAGTTATTTTATAAGTCGTGTTATAATATAATCAGTCATTTCAGAAAGTTCACATTGAATACCTCAAATAAATAAAACACATTAGTGTTCGCTCCTTTTTTTTAAACGTCTTAATAAGCTTCGATATCATAATTGAGTTAATAGTCAACGATAACATGAAAAATAAAATCAACTTGTAAATTTCATTACAGGTAATAATTTTGCAGTTTTTCTTTGTTCTACAAAAAATAATGTTCCCTCAAATAATTATTAAAATAGATCCACTTTGGTGGCCGCGTGGTCTAACACGCTACTTTCATGTTATACTAGATTGCGGAAGACTGAGATAGGGGGTTGCATTTCATGTATGTCTTTTGGGACTACTGTTCAGTCCCCATGATTACATTTATTTACAGCTCACAGCTGACAGGTAAAAGCTTTGAAAAGCTACCAGACCAAATTATGTATCCCTACGCCGAACCATATGCTCTGCAAATACATGTGTTTAGCAGCTGTCACTTCTGAACGTCAAAATTCAGGTATATACCTAAATGTTGACTGTCAGAAGTCAGCTGTGAGCTGTCAGCACCAAAGAAGTCATGGGGCTACTGTACCAACTATAGTCAATAAAAAACAGTTAAAGGGTAAGTTTGGTGCTCTATAACACGTAGCGCATTGTAATTTGATATCAATTAACTACCAAGTATATCTTATAATTAGTTTAGCACTTGTTCAAAGAGTACCATAAATAAATCAACACATCCACCCCCCTCCCAATACTTATAATACAATAAATATGCTAGTATTATATAATATGCAGCCTAATTTACGTGGAGTACAATTGAAAACACCCTCATTACATCGGACCGGTATTTGAACCCCGTGACCGACAATCAAGTCCATCAAGAGACAAAATACATTCCTAAATTATTACATTTTAGCAAATAACAAAACAAAGTAGATTAAACCTTCGTAAGACACGTAGTAAAACCATAAGTGTTGATAAACTGAGTTAAAATGTTTAAAGTTACACTAATACCTTAATTTTATTAAGAACATAAGTTTGGATAACTTTTTTAGAGAATTTAAAACTATATATTTTTTGCGGCCTATGTTGATCACATTTTACTCTATTGTTTTATTTAAATTTATTTATAACACTCCTTAAAGTGATTGATGCAGACTCGACTCGACGTACAATTAATTGCTCGAGAGAAGATCTAGTAGGTTTTCCTATTTGATAGGTTTATTCGTAAGGAAATTATGGTAAATAGGACGCAAGTTTACACCACTGGTATCATTTCCTAGTCTGAAAAGAGAAATGGTTGATGGGATGAGAGCTATGTGGACAAAACACATCACTAATAATAATAATAGTATCAATATACGAAAGAGTATACATTTGTGACATCATAATTTTTTGCAGCTAATACATAAGAAAAAAGATAGATTTCTCAAATTATATGTAAAGGTGATTTTTCTAATGGGCAGTAATAGGTAAACTCGTCGTATGTTTAATCAGAGACTTAATAAATCTTACAACTTTAACTTGAGAACCTGTTGTTATAAACAACCTCCCTCAATTTTTTTTAAGCACCCTGTCTTATTAACCACCTGGGTTATTCACTTATGCATAAATTTGCCTAAAAGGTTAGGAATGTGTAAGGTTCAATTTAAAGGGAAGTGTACCCGCATTTACATGGAGAGCGAGTGAAAACAATTTAGGAAAAAGCCCCATAGTACACCCAACTGGGTTTGAACCATGATCTCCCAGTCATAGGCTGTCTAGTAAACTACGTCAGTAGTGCCTGAGACCATGCGACCACCGAAGTGGGTCCCCTATTTTATTAAACGTTAGATTTCAATACAAAAACCCCCACGAGTTAAAAACCTTTAATGAGATCACAGGATTATATTTCAGTTGAAAAGGATATCGTGTAAGTTTGTTGTAGTATTGGTGGATCGATTGTTGGTTTCAAAGCTTAGTTTAGACATATCGAATCAACGACCGTATCATTTGTATGGTCCGATGATGTGTTTTAGCGTCTGGCTCAAAGCTAGATAACGTGATTCACAAAGCTCTCGAAAACGTCATTTCAGATACAGAAATTAAATGGTCTACAGGAAGAACATTTTGTAATTTAAATTGGAAAGCAAACAGCGAGCAAACCTTTTAATGCAGTGAGCAGTATTAATCGCGTTATGTAATAAACCAAATTTATTAGCCTGTGAACACAGTAACTGTGTTTTAAGTATGTAAAATTACAAAGTAAATGTGGGAACATTTAATATTAAAACAAAAAGAATGTAGTTTTTGATTAATTAATCTCTCTAAATGTAGTGATTTTTTGTTTATAAAGCCTTCACAAAGATTTTTAAAATGAATTCACAATCAACCCTTATTTACGATTGCACACTATAATCTTATGAGATTAGTAGATGTACGCGGCATTGTACGGTGTAGCCACGTGATGCATTGCGTTGTTACCCTGCGTTGCCCGGGGCAGCCACGTAATGCATTCAGACAGACAGCAAAAAAATATCTTTATTTTATTTCTTATGGCCCTGTTTTTAATACATTTAAAAAAAATTAATCAAAAACTCAACATTTCAACTTCGAGGTGCATATGTTCGTGCATGGGCGCTATTAATTTTTAACTTCAGCCCTCTACGTACGGTAGATATCACACAATGCTCATGACAGACAAACAAACTCATAATTTTATTATTGTAGAATAAATAATTCATATTATTTCAAAAGTCGTACGAAAGAAGATAATTTGCGCCCAGAAATCGAATCCGTAGTGAGCTACGGGTGACCTGGCAGACTAGGGGTAAGGTGTCAGACTTCTGTGCTCGCGGCCGGGGTTCAATCCTCGGTCCCGGCACAGATTTATCTGATTACCAAACCCTTCCTTCCCCTCTGACAAGACATCTTGTGAATGTGGGGAATGCCAGGCCTCCACCGTGGTTCGGATTCCACGTTAAACTGTAGGTCCTCCATTTCATCTGACAATCACCCTACCATTATACATAAGCGTAAGAGCGGGTAACCCGAACGGTTAGTAAGACGCGGTGCTAATAATAATAATAATAATAATAATAATAATAATAATAATAGTGAGCTACGAATTAATCATAACCTACTTGCTCGATGCCTTAACCACACAGCCAACCCTCCCCTATTCTTTCCTGAGATGTAAACAAAGTTTCTCCAAGATTGTTAGACATATTTTCTTTAACAACGCCTCAGAGGTTATGCTAACGTCTTCGGTCCATGGATGAAGAACATCAAAACAAGAGAGGGAAGGAGGAGGAATGTGAACAAGACTCTCGTAGGCCTACTTTATTTATTTTTGAATGAATAAGTTCTATCCTAAGACATCAACCTGAACAAAGGGTTATTAAAGTGAAAGTGTAGGGAGTGAGGGAAAAAGTAAGCCTAAGTGTTTTTGCACTTTTTTACGCAAAACATTTTTGAACAACATTTAAATCAAATATTGTTCCATTATAAACATAGTTTAATTTTCTTCTCATGGTGATACCAACAGTTATTGAATATCTGCCATTAGCATAGCGGCAATACTTAACAAACTTTTTAAATCAAGAGAAAAAGTTGTCATTAAATTCCAGGACATCCTTGACAAATATTCAACAACTCTTGATATCATCATGTGAAGAAAATTAAGCTCTATGTTTCTACTGGAAATTGATTGATTTTGATCATCAAAATTCACTATAAAAACAACAAAACACTGCACTTTTATATTTTTACCTACATTGCCAACTTAACATATTATTACCGACAGAGTTGTCTCAGCGCAAGAATTCGTGAGTTGGGGATCCAATTACTTACCGGGTGAATTAGGAGTGTTTCGTTTTATATATTTTAATCCTTTCTCCATGCCCCTTCTGTAGTATTTATAGTTTTTTATTATAGACCAATCGTAGCGAGGTTCTGTTTTAAATCCAAAGTTGACCATTTGGCACTTTTTCTATCTGTACGTACAGATATTTTTTCCACGATAGTCGTCAAATACATGGACCAAGTTTAAATATATTTTGCAAGGTCATTCTTTGATCCTAGGCCGAACACATTATATAGCTTTTCAAAATGGCTACTCATTGCAATATTGTGGCTGCTCAGAAGTTTTTTTCACTTAATAACTCATATTAAATAATTTTTATTTGAAATTCTAAGCACTTGTGACCTGGTGGTTTAGGGGTAACTGTGGATTTACACGTTCGCCGAAAAACTAGCGCAGAACAGAAACGTGGTCACGTGACGCGGTCTAAGCCAATCACAAGATTTCCGCTTAATCGGCGCGAGCTGTTTCGCTTAAGTTCAACTATTCTCTACTTTGTCCGCTCTGCCCGAGATGTTAGGCACAGGAGAACCAATCAAATCTCAGAACAAACCATCTTAAATCAGTGCGCATGCGCATTTGTCAACGCATGCGCTCTACAGCCAGAAGCTAGCAGACAACTTCGTTGGCCGTTGTGGGGGATGTATTGGATTTTGCCACGACACAGCGTTTTAATTTGAAAACATTCATCGTGACAATGATCTAAAATATTTGTTTAACCACTAGAAAATAAAATATATTGATAACCAGCTGTTTTAAAGCGCTGCAATGCATCATGGGTCAACTTAGTGTGTGAATTACTGCGCAGATTCTGCTTTCTATTTATCGGCGAACGTTTGAATCAAGCTTAAGGTGTCGGACTACTGTGAGGTTCAATCCTCGGTCCAGGCACAGATTTATCTGATTACCAAACCCTTCCTTCACCTCTGACAAGACGTGTATTAATCACAACTTGTGAATGTGGGGAATGCCAGGCCTCCACCGTGGTTCGGATCCCACGTTAAATTGTAGGTCCTCCATTTCATCTCGCAATCACCCTACCATTACACATTAACGTAAGTGCGTATAACCCGAACGGATAGTAAGGCGCGGTGCTAGTAATAATAATAATAATCATCATCATCTAAGCACTTAATTGAATGCCTAGGCGTATTTTTAAAAGCTTTGGCATTTATTGTAAGACTGATGTCCAAGATCACGCCAACAATGGTTATCCTCTATGAATATAATGTACTAACGAATATATTAACTTATTTTCTGTATAATTTGCTCACCAAGGTAAAAAATATCGACTTCAAATCCAAGGAGAAACTATAGGAGATATTCACACTTGAAATTCAAAGAGAAACTATAGGAGATATTTACACTTGAAATTCAAAGATAAACTATAGGAGATATTTACACTTCAAATCCAAGGAGAAACTATAGGAGATATTCACACTTGAAATTCAAAGAGAAACTATAGGAGATATTTACACTTCAAATCCAAGGAGAAACTATAGGAGATATTCACACTTGAAATTCAAAGAGAAACTATAGGAGATATTTACACTTCAAATCCAAGGAGAAACTATAGGAGATATTCACACTTGAAATTCAAAGAGAAACTATAGGTGATATTTACACTTCAAATCCAAGGAGAAATTATAGGATATATTTACTCTTGAAATCCAAAGAGAAATGCTATTACTGCTCTAAACTATAACAACACGGAGGGGGCGAACTCTACTGTTCACATTAAATTATTACTGGTTTAGGTTGAAAGTTCCTGGTAACTCACATTGATGGGTACGTGAAAGAAGGCGTCAGTCTCATCTTGTTTTATTTTCTTTGAGTTCACCCGACTGGGATTCAAACCTCAACTTCCCCGTCACTGACAGAACCACACTAGACAAACTTTTAAGTTTGTTCCACGTTCCCATCGATGCGAGCCCCTTAATTTATTTAATTCGTACCTATACGTCCCATAGAAGTCCCGAATTTTCAAACATCCTTTTCCTTGAAACTGTCCTTTGTCTCCATGTTGCTCGCAGAGTGTAATATTCCTCACCTTTCATTGTTACGAGTAGTAAATTAAGATAAAGCCCCAGGCGACGCTAAGATGAATAGTCTCTACTACTAAGTCAACTAATTCTAGTAGTTAGTAGAGTAATAACCGTTAAAACGACCAACAGTGGCGTGTCGTGGGGTGTTGCCTGGGTAAAATTGTACCTATGATATGTTTTCCACCCACTTTGTCCTCTTTTGGCCAGTCATACAAAGGCTCTACATTAATTACTTCACATGGGAACATACGCTCGCTTATACCTGACAATTGAGTGTCCTACTGTGATAATTATATTCTTTGTCACTAGGGGCCAGTTTCATAATCAGACTTGGTACTTCTGAAATGCGGCGCTATACTAAAACATGTGGAAATACACGCCTCAATGCAATCGTCTAAGATTTAAAATCTCCACCACTTTGTCACCATAAATCCAGACTGTTGTGACCTTGATGACCTAAGGTGGGAGTGTAGAGGATGCGTGTTTATATCCAAGCTTTTTTTTTGTCAAAAGAAATCAAATAATTATCCAATAGATACTTAGTTTAATTTTATTCCCATGGTGGCCTCAACATTTCTTGAATATCTGTTAAGGGTGTCCTGGAATTTAATAAACACTTTTTATCTTCATTTAAAAAGTATCTCATTTAATACTACCATATTTATGCTGAATATTCAATAACTTTGGGTATCACCATGTTAAGAAATTTAATGTCTTATGTTTTTACTGGATTAATATTTTATTTATTTTGGCAAAAAAAAAAGTTTTCTATAAAATTTGCAAAAACACTGACCTTTTATAGAGCCCCCTACACTTCAGCCTTAAACACAGTGTGACAATTGGTGAAGGACTGTGTGGGTCCTCTTCCCACGTAGCTATTGAAAAAATGGCTCAGTTTCTTCTAAGTAATGGTACTCTGTACCAATCCTCTTATGCTAGAGGCTAGATAACTATTTGAGTGACCAGGAGCACCCACAGACGTGACAAAGTCACGGTCAGATGAGTAGGATGTTTATCACCAGTTATTCATGGCAGGCTCTCACCCAGAATGCAATATAATAATGCTATTGCACATACCTCTCTATAAATCCTAGTAGATCTACATTGTTTTATACATTTTTAATAGTGATACTTTTTTTTTCAGGTGTGATTCTCGAAATTTAACAACACGCCACTTTAAGGTAAGTTAAAAATCAAGGTGTGACTAAAGGTGTTGGCGCATGATTTAATTGGTTGTCATTTTTTTTTTAGCTTGTGGGAGTATCAGGACACTGCTACTTTCATCTACTAAGGTTTCACAATGTGAAAAAGGTGAAAAGGTATAAAATGGCTTGGAGCCGGTAAATACGAAGCCGATCGGGTCCCGTACAGGGTCCCACCTTCATGACGGATCACTGGTAGCGAACGTGGATATTGATGACCTTACAAGTGTGTCTGTAACATGTGAGGTAAAGTCTGTTGGGACGAAGGAAGAATTTAGAGAGCTTTCTCACCAATCGCATACTAAATGACTGAGCGCGAGAACATGGCTCTCAAGGAAAAACTGGTTAAGAAACCTTTATGAAGGTCCTTATGGGAACCTTAAGGTTCTACTCTTGCGTCTGAAGCCAGAAGATGATGGTTGAAGGTAGTTTAGTTCTCTCTATTAGTTTAGTTTTTCTCTATGCTATTCAGTGAAAGTGAGTCAAAGGTGTTTTAATGTGTGATATTCCCCACCGTTCATGTGATTACTCTCACGTTGGGCTACTTACTCTCTATGGACGATGTGTTCTCCACCTTGAATGTTCTACTTATTATAGCATTGAATGGTTTATCCGACCCTATATAAGCCTCCTGCTTCAGTGCGAGACCTAAGCTGGATTAGCTACTAGCACTATGAACAGGGATGTAAAGGACTAAAGTAGAAGGTCTTAGAAAAGCAAGTGTTAGCTACATATAAAGTGCATATGACTTGATTTTATCTTCACTTATGGTCTTTCCGCTCTTTAAAAGTAGCACTTCCTTAAAATACATCCTA
Organism: Timema poppense; assembly: GCA_902141375.1. Lineage (NCBI taxonomy): Eukaryota > Metazoa > Arthropoda > Insecta > Phasmatodea > Timematidae > Timema > Timema poppense. Next base: position 48,980 of record CABFOV010000908.1, read on the forward strand.
TTTACCCTTTTTTAAATCTTAGATAAGGTAATGTGGGTTTTTTGTGGACCTGCAGTTATAAGCGTAGCACTCTAATAAAAATAATAGTTAAATTTAAAAAAAAAACTTCCTCAAATCACTGTTTTAGGTCAAGTCAACCAGAAATGCATGATTTTTATAGGGTAGACCTTTAAGGAAAAAACAAACACATTCCTGTTACGGCTTATATACATTATATTAAATTATAAGTTCTATATAAAGGGATTGATAATATCCAATTAAAAGTGACGGCTGCAGAGACCATGATGTGACGTATGAATAAATGAAAGTAGATGTCGTCAGATAAGGTTCTTACAAAAATTGTTTTTGTTAACTTTGTTAAATAAAGTGAGTGTAGGAAGGCGTACCTTTCATAAGCTTTTACAAAGAAATGTCTGTTTCTCACAAATAAACCTCTTGGAATTCTTCTAGTTGTCGAGGGCCTTTCAAAACATTCCGACTCAAAATAATGTCCCCGTGTCGTTTGGAATCCTCTTCCCTTCCCCCCGGCGACCCCCCTCCCACCCCTCCACCCCCACCCCCCCGTTCCATCTGATACTCTCTCGCACGCTGAGTACATTTCGGGGGCGGAAGAGTATATATGAAGGTGAATTGAAGTTGTTTCTTATTCCTTTCACTTTTGTCTTCCCACTCACCCACTTTTCCTTTCGAGTTGAATGTTATTTCAGGTAATAGGAAGCCTTGGAAAAAGGGGGAGGGGGGTGGGGGCAATAAAGGAAAGAAATACCATGTTTAAGTTTATTTATTTTTAGGAGACTCAAAGACATTAATTTGAGGGAAAGTAATGTTCTATCAGTCGACTTGAGAAAACCAACAGATCATTTAATACTTGGCTAGATACAAACATAGCCGAGTAAACACAGATAAATGGTAAAATGTCTGCCGTTTATTTGTAAATAAATAGTAGAGTTTATGAGTGAAATGTACACTTCGTTTAGCTCGAGGGATAACATGCTTGTCCGACACCTTAGCTTGGTCGGTAGACAATAGCGTGTCTGATTACTAAGGTTCCCGGGTTCGATTCCTTGCATGGCCGAAAATCTACCATTGGTAAAAATTATGGGCTTACGCTTTATCGTTGATGAATTGATGGTTGGGGCCCGGATGTTTTGCCTGTCCTAGTATTAAGAGAGATTATAAGGCATGTATAAACTATGGTAGGCCTAGCAGGCCAGTAGTGGATAATATATTATATGAATAAAATACTGACCCAGGACCCAGGTTGAAAACAGTAAAGGAAGTGTAAACATAAGATGGAATACTAACCTTGATGGATTACACTATGGTGCAGCTTATAAGATAGGTACATAGTGTAATCGGTCAAGGTAAAGACTTGGACACCTTTCAGATTAAACTAAATGTATAAGATATGTTAAGAAATATATTTTTAAAACGTGTATACATAACAAGTACATACATTTTTACTATTTTATTTTTAACACAAGTGTTCTTTAACTTAAAGAGATGAGCAGGGTAGGCAAAAGAAATGAGCCCACATTTTCGTGGAAATAAGATGGGAACATTCGGAAGAGAATTTAAGCTTGGCCTTCCCATAATTGCCAAATCGTCTCTATTGCAAGCCAAACGTTTTAGGTCACCGTCCAACTCTTTAGATTAACCGTGTGAGTAGTCAAATATTTGAATATATACACACACACTTTTACAAAGATTATTGTGTAACAACTTATATGTGTGAACTTTTTTTTTTAGTATTTAAAGAGAGAGAGAGAGAGATGTATTTGTAAAACGACACCTACTTAGGGGAAAAAGCAAAAAAATAAGGTAATATATTTTCTAATTTACAGTAAATTCTATTTTTATAGTATAATATATAATCCCATTATTACTTAAATAATTTAAAATTAATTTATTTTGTCTTCTTAATAATTACAAATAGTAATTCCTACGCTATCAATTTGTCAGTTGTAGTTTTGTAAATCCTTTTTTTTTTTTAAGTTTTGTTACATTTGAAACTACTTGATTTAGAATAATTTAAAAATCAACCAACATAGTTCATAGTTCGAAATAATATTTACATAATGTATTTATTAGAGCATTCATTCGAGTAATTTTGTTTTATTTTGTTAACATTAAAAAGTTGTTGAATATTTATAAGCTATGAAGCGTATACTATTTCATGTGCACAGCATATTCATATAAAGTTATTTTTATACACAAATGGAAATATATCTCGATAGTGAGGTATTTTAGTACCTATATAGTGTTGCCATTAGTAACGATTTGAAACGGAAATAATTTATTTGTTTAAGCCTAAGGGACTGTTGACTCATAAAATATGACTGTACAATACAATATCCTAACTCTTTTCTTATTAATCTCAAAATGGAACCCACAATAGAAAGTGTTTCCATGAATGCTTATGGATACAAAATTTGTTCGAAGTTTTGAAGTGCACCTTTGCGGCACTCGATTAAATCTACAGATACTTAAAAATATCAAGGCAGTATGTGACTAATCAAGTTTATAACTAATTGATCATGTGAGTTCTTAATCTATGACTGAATTATCCATTTATTACGATGGAACCATTTCCTACACAGCTGACGATGTAAACTTCCACCACCACCTCAAAAATATGTCATGCTTCACTACCGATGTCTGGTTATCAATCTTTTATTATTAAAAAACCTATTAAACCTTTGCGAAACTTTCACAAACTCAACCTCACCCCCTCCCATAAAAATGATTTAGTCTTTTGTTTGGTTGTTGAAATTAAATACTCAGTGAAGTATATACACAAAATAACAAAGAGAGTTTATTTTCGCTAATTGATACAAAAATATTGTTAGATGCTCTCAACTTAAATTTTAAACTAACAATGTGTTTTAACGTAAACTGAGTATGCTATGTAAGAATTCGGTAAAAAAAAAAAATACTATCCACTGATACATTATTCATTGCTGTAGGATTTGTATTAGTTGAGAAAAATGGATGATAACAGAAATAATATATAGAATGATTTCTCTATTATTGTAACATTTGCTGAAACACTCATTTAAAATAAAAGATTAATAATATTTTATTTGCAATGTGAACACCGAATGGTTTAATTAAAAGTGGATGGGCTGATTTCCATGAATAATCAGCCATGGATTAACTACATTTTAATTAATTTATGTTATATGGCTCTATCAGAGTATACAATGTTTTTATAATTTGATTACATAGTTGTAATACTATCCGCTACACTTTTCAAATGGTGTGTAAGGCAGCACTCTCGTATTATTATTATGGTCTGCTGGCGATGGGGAGATCAAGGTTCGAGTCTCGGTCGGGTAAACCTTATTCATCTATACATCATTAGATACATACAGCCTGAACAGGTAATAATGCACGGTGATTAAAAATGTTCATTTTATTACCGCGTCTTATAACCTGTTCAGGTTGTACGCATATTTACTAATTACATTGTGTTAGGAATTAGGAATGTTTAATTTAGAGGAAGTGCACTTACATTTGCGTGTAAGAATAGTGAAAAAACATTTAATTAAAATCACAGTGCACTCAACAGGGATTGAACCCCGATCTCTTCATATTCGGCAGTCTAGTGTATTGCGAGAGTAGCGCCTTAGACGATGGGTTCACCGAAGAAGGCAAAAAATACATTTTATGATAATATATTTTTAAATGCTATTTTTAACAATGAACATTTATTTAAAATAACAGGTTCGTGATTTTTGGTTTAGTTTCGAAAGAATACGAAAATAAATATTTTTTCTTATTTTATTTCCTCTTGACATCATAATGACCCGTCAGATTAAATTATAATTTAAAAAATAAGATTTTAATGTTGTATTTCTTCTAACTCTTCTGTTTTCTTTTTCCAATAAAAAATGAAAGTTTAAGTACTGAACAATATTATTTCATGATTTTAATGAAGAGAGACAATTTTCCATAATAATAATAATAATAATAATAATAATAATAATAATAATAAGCTAGTTTACAATAAAACAAAAGATGCAAGGCTTAGTATCCTTTTAAAAGCAAAATTTGATAATATATGATTTTAATATTCCAAATAATATCAATGAAGGACGTTATGATTTAGTATATCTGTGACTGTGTACTACTTCTAAATACATATATTAATTGTTGTGAGTTTCAACAAATTGGATAGAAATCTGTATATGGGGATTAGATGGGTATCTTGTCAAATTGGTATGGGTGCATTTCCAATAATTACACCTTATCTCCATCTTGAGATAGTTATAATCAGTCCACCAATCTACACTGCATCTCATCCAGATTAATTCTAATGTTATCTTCCCATCTGCGTCTTCCCAAAGTTCGCTTCCCCATTTGATTTACCAGTCAATACCCTGAACACGATTCCAGATTATTTTATTCGTGCTGCATGTCCTGGCCACCGTAATCTGTGAGATTTGACTATACATCTTTATTAAAAAGGTTGATGTTCAAATACCACAATGAGCATGACTACTATTCAAGAACCGATTGGCCTAATATGTTTATAAAATGAACTATACGAGTATATATTTCAGCCATTTTGTTATTTTACTGAAAAAAGGCTACCTTAACTTGCGTTCCTTCCAATTCCACCTTAAGTTGATACAAATACTCTTAGAGATGGTTGAACAGAAAGGAATAAAATAGTTTTAATTATGTTGATATATTTGGTTTATATATAATTTTTTCCCTTTATTATAATCATTGTTAGTTAAATGAGTCGATAGTATAGCCTCTAAAAGTCTCGTAAATTAGCCTAGATAATGCCACGACCGTATATGGGGTTGCGAGTTGCGACTTGTAGGTTGAGCACCACAGCTTTAAACAGTAACATACGACAATATATAAAACTAATACATATTCATAGACACCCAATTACTGCCTCCATCATGAAATAAGCCGAACAATATTGTTAATGAGCCCAATTTGTCTTTCCTTTCTAAGTCTTAGCATCAACGTTCTAAAGATATTAACGACAAACTCGCTTACTAATTGTAGGTTACAGTTTGCCCTTAGAACATTTGTTAAGGGATTTATTCATCTTTGAAGGCTTTATTTGTTAAAAAAAAAACACAATTTTTATAACGGGAGCATTGTTTGTTAATTCAGTATTTTTTTAAATCTATTTACCAAACTTTTTCAATGACAAATACCCTCAAGTAATGTGTGAATTAAATGATATTTATTAAACAAAATTTCTTTTTGATTAGATCTGATTTTGGGGATAGACAATCAAACATGACTCTCGGAATAGATTTTTTAATTAACAATTATTAATATTAGCTATACATATATGCATTTAGTTGGTTAAATTTTAATTTATTGTTGTACAAATGATTATGTTTTGTATGACCAACAAAAAAAGAAAAAGTTATACCTCTACCGCAAGATAGACTCTTAAATAAAAACACACCCAGATATCACGTGTGTTGGCTATGAAGGTTGGGGATTCCCCTTTAGATAAGCGTAATCAATAAAGCTAGACCCAAATTAGTTAGTGTGATGACAATTCGTCAGGATGGTAGTCATGATTTTTTTAGTGACGGGGTTGTTAAACTTTTAAATCACTGCTGGATGTACTTAAGGGTGTTTACCCCCCTAAATGTTTCTCTATTCTTCTAAACACGTCAATGCATGTACGTACATTTTGTCTAAATTATACCTCCTTAATCCTATACCAGTTACCGGAATTTAAATACTTATATCCTAACTCGTATTAAAAATAATTTATAGGGAAATACATAATTTGTGTTCATGTAGAAAGTCTAAAAAAAATTAACATAAATATAAATACAATATTAGTTATTTCTCCAAATATTTTATATCATGGAATAAAGCTTTAAACAGTATCTTTTGATGGATAGTGTTTATGTTTCTCTTTACTGTAATTTGATATTCCTGTTTATCTCTGTCTAAAAATATGAATTAAGTTAATGAATCAACAAAATACATTTGGTTTCAACAAACGGAATAATTTAGTTGTACGTACTCCCTTGGTGTAGCAAAAAGTAAACACACACAAAATTCTCTTCTCAAGATGTAAAGCATTATATTATGTTTTCCCTTAAGATTTGTCTTTGTTTGCATAAAGACAATAGGGCTACACAGCCTTCTGTCGATGTCCCAGATTCCCTGGGCCAATAATTCACTTTCTCTCAGCTCTTCACATGGAAAATATATATTTAGAGAGGAAAAACGGCTTAAAGAACAAACTATTGGATCTTAGGCTACCCCTATTTCCATTCACTATTTAACGCTTACAATTTAATAAAACAATCTAAAAAAATAAAAGTATATGAGTTAGAGTTGGTAATAGTAGCATTAAGATAAAATATTTATTAATCTCTTGTTCACTAATGGCTTTTCCAGAATATCTTCATAAATTTTTATGGTTTTCGTATTTATCCCATACCGGTCGCCACCTATTTAAAGATTTTTGTAGGCTCAGTTTTATTTCTTCTGTTTAATCCATATCCTAAATATTTTTAATTTCTCATATAGAAAGAGAATTGTCAACGTGAAATATCTTACCTCCATATTATATATGTATATTCAGGTTTTATAAGCACTCTTAGTCCAAATATGTAGGTTTTAAAATTTGGTTTTTTCCCATAGAATTGTATCCCATTTTTTTTATGTACCTGCGGCTTTAACCAATACATTTTGATAGGTTTCTTTCAAAATTGATACTAACAAGTTATATGGTCACACATCGAGGTTATTTTATACCTTAAAAAAAGAGTGATTTACCAATTTTTGAAATTTTGAAAAAAAATAAAAATAAACATTTTTCTTTTAAATGTAAGTCTAGATAATTTAGATAGGTAATAATGTATAATATTTGTGTATGAGGGGGATGGGGGTGAGGGATTGGGATTTGATGAGGTCAGGTTATGACAAATATTTGAGAGCTGAAAATGTTTTTTAGGATTTTGTTCAAAATTGATATCTGGGGAGAACTTGATATTAAAAATTACATGTAATATTTGATTTTTGGTGAATAATTAGATTGACTGATGATAAATTTTTTTAAACTGGCATCCATCCAAACTAAACATACCTATTTTGTTTAAAATAGGTATGAGGAGTATTTCGCATAGCAAATAGCACTGCATATTTGTTTTTAGGGGAAAATTTACTATACGTTAGTTTAAAAAAGGCTAATATTTGGAAATATTTTTTGAAAAAATGAAAAGTGGTTTCGCGTTTTTTGTTAAATAAATGGTACGGAGCTCCAAACAGACTTTCTCGCTCTATTGTTTAAAAATTGAAATATTTAATCAAAACTCGTAATATATGTGAAACGAAATAATATACACTAGCAAACCCAAGCATAAATTGCACTACACTTATGTAAAACATTTTTTGAGTCTCAGTTTTAATTTCATAATTTTGTTTTTAAAGAATTAAAGTCCTCATTTGTATGTTTGGACCGATAAAAAAGATCAATGTTGGGTCCACAAGGGTCAACTCTTCGTATTAAAATTTCTACTTCCAGTTAATATTTTCGACATTTTATTAGGTGTTGCACATCTTCATGTCATCGCGTTGCTATTAAATTCCTCATTTATAAATTTTCACCAATAAAAAATGTCAATATTGACTATTGAGTCTAAAATGGATATAGATCATTGTTGTAAACATTTCTCCTTAGAAGTTTAAGGAAAAACAACATAAAATCTTAGAGCCTTACTTATATTTAATTACTCTATGGCATTGGAGAATTATTGCGTTAAAACTTAATTAGTATCTCTTTACAACTAAAGCTCACAAAATTGTAATAATATATTTGCCAATATCTAAGAAACTGTTGGTTTTATAAAAATACATTCCATAAAAAAATGTATTTTAAATAGTACTACAATTTTGCAATGATAAGTTATTTAGTATCTCAAATATTTGAGGAGATACGTAAGTTTCAGCTTCTGTAAAGTACTCTAAAAGTCATTTACACGGGAAAATGAAAATGGTCAGTTTATTTATAATTTTAATCAACGCCTAGATACTAATTTTAATCAAAATCGTTGGAGCTGATTTTGAGAAAATCGACATTTTCTCTTTTTACCCTTCAGTAAACTACCCTTAATTTTAGGGGTAGATATTCAATTCCAAACATCCCTCGGGGAAACCCTATGAAAACCATAATTACCAAGTTTTAGCCCGATCGGTAAAATAGCTTAGGCTCTAGTTGGAGGTACAGACAAACGGAAATTCAAAAACAACTTTTTCGGATTCGAGGGGTCATGAAACGTCAAGATTCATCAAAATCTCGAGATCAATTTTTTTGACGGTCACAATACTTTCTCTACCTGTAAGATAGCAAGAAAGTAAAAAAAAGGGTATCTGAGGGGGGTTTTATTTGATAAATAAGAATATTTTCCAACTTTTCTTAAAAAAATGTAATTTGATGTTAGTTTATTGATAACCGCTTTTCAAATACTTATTCATGAGCGATGATAAACTATATTGTAAAGTAGGTATAGTTACGTTTATTGTGATTATATTTATTGTTATGACATCGGATTTCTACCGTGTATTCCTACTTTGTTCGAGACACATTCAAACAGCTTTAGTAACTTATATTAATTTTGTAGTTAAGTCGGTTAGATATTGTTAATCATATTAATTATTATTGCTGAATTACTTGTTATATCAAATCCTTTGATTTTGGTCTAGTCTGGTCTGAAATCCGCCCTTAACAAACATTCTTAGTCACGTCTCCCCATTCAAGTATTAGTGCATCAAAATCGGCTTAGTATTACCTTGTATATGAGACAAGGCATCTGCTTCAACAAGAAGATCAAGTGCGTTCATGAAACGGTGCATTGTTCATATTAATATCCCCTGTGCTATAACCACAAAGGGAAGAATATTTAAGGAATCCGTCTAGCGAAACGCTGCGTTTGGGAAGTCCTGAAAACTCTTGTTGTTATTATTAAATTAGTCGTTATTTAAAAGCATGGCTTTAGCCAAAGTGTAGGTGAAATAGTTAAAAAAGTTTAAGTTTTATAATTTAATAACAACTGATAATTAAAATATAAAATGTCATTTTCAGGGATCTTACAATGGAATTTTGAGGTTCTATCAAAGTTAATAGTTAGACATAAATAAATCTAGTTTTCCCCAGACAAACACATTGATTTGATTTTATAATTAGGATCGCAATAAACATTTTATAAATGATTTGAGATTTGTTTTAATGCCCTAAGGTGGGATGGAAGGGGACGCTAGAAAAGGTAAGTGTTTTTCAAGTTTTCATAGCAAAATAGGCTGAAATAAATAAAATATTGCTCCCGTTTAAACGTAGAGCTTAATTTTCTTCACATGTTGATATCAACAGTTCCGGAATATCTGTCATGAGCATGTCGGCATTATCTAGCAAACTTTTTAAAGGAAGAGAAAAAGTTGTCATTAAATTCCAGGACACCCTTGACAGATATTCAATCCAAAAGTCCTGGGTTCAATTCCCGTGTCCAGGTATCATTTTTCAAATTTCAGAATATGCTATCTAGTTGGGGAACTCTTCTTTAAAAGCACAAATAATAGCTTCGGCTATCAGATTTTTAATATGAAATCTTGTACAATTATAATAACTGTGCAAGTGGCAGTAATAAGCCAACTACCAAGTCAAAGATGGCTGCGTTATATGATAGCTCGTGAATAAAACCGATAATTTACTCGCGTCCAACATAGACTCTGCCCTATAAATATGAGTGAAGAATGACCCTGGGGACGAGACTACTCCTGGATAGCTCAGTGTTAGAGCATTGGCGTACTAAGCCAAAAGTACCGGGTTCGATTCCCGTGTCCAGGTGTCATTTTTCAAACTTAAGTAAATATTCAAGAAGTTTTGAGGTCACCATGTGAAGAAAATTAAACTCTGTTTGTACTGGAGACATATTTTATTTATTTTTGGCAAACAACTTTTTTATTTATAAAGAAACACACTGAAAAAATACCAACACACGCGCTCACTTCCATCTCGCCTTAAAAGAGAAACTCTTTATTCTCTCAGATGTGCTTGTCCACACAAGTCATAATAGAGGGGGAGTTGGGGCCGTCATAATAGGCCGAAGCTAACTACTGCAGTAGATCCCCTACGGGGGGAGGGGGGGAGACTCTCCTATTGTTCCCTTCCAAAACTCACTTGTCATCGCGATGTCACTGACATTTTGGATGATCCACACCCACCCACACCCCGGTGACTCCTGTATTGACCCCGACGAGTCTCGCGCTGGACCAGATCTATTGTGTATCAGTGTCAGCCCTCATTATACGTGAAACGCCGTTACTTCATTGTGTGTGCAAGGACAAGCTTTCGGTAGTCAACGGATGCCCGCCTTCCTGCTGGCTAGAGCTGGCTGGCTTCACTCATTTCTATGGAAATTCAATCGAGACGGTAGAGGGCGAAGGGGGCTTGGGGGGGGGGGCAAGTTAAAGTGTTTGAAGAGCTAGGAAGAGGAGGGGGAAGGTTCTAGTGAATGAATATGGATGTCTTGTAGTTTTAGTCAAGGATATCAAGAGAGAAACGGGTCGACAAAAAATTACCCGAGCCATGAGGGGGTTTGAAAGCTTGGATGTTTATTGGATACTGTCTTTCACTCCGCTGCGGGAATAAGTCAAGCTGACGTTTCGTGGGTATTTAAGTATTGGGATGAGATTAGTTTTTAATTAATTGCTTCGAAGGTTATTGTATACGTATATTTGGATTACTCGTTTCATTAGATTCTCTAACATTTTGGCCCATTAAAGTATGTCTTTAATAATGTTTGTTAGCAGAAATGTAAACTAAACTACGGGAATGCTTTTTTTTTTTAAAATCACCGTATCTTTCAACCTGTTTGTGTTGTACGCCTATATGAAAATTACTCTAATGGGATAGTAATGAGGAATGAAGCATCATTTTAGAGGTCCTATACCAGCATTTTTAGGTGACCTGGTGGTCTAGGGGTAAGGTGTCAGACTTCTATGCTGGCGGCCGGGGTTCAATCCTCGGTCCCGGCATAAATATTATCTGAATACCAAACCCTTCCTTCACCTCTGACAAGGCATCTTGTGAATGTGAGGAATGCCAGGTCTCCACCGTGGTTCAAATTCCACGTTAAACTGTAGGTCCTACATTTCATCTCACAATCAGCATACCATTACACATTAGCGTAAGTGCTTATAACCCGAACGGGTAGTAAGACGCTGTGATAATAATAATAATAATAATAATAATATACCAGCATTTGCATGGAAGGATAGTGGGGAACCATTCAGGAAAAACCAGTAGAACCAACAAAGATTTGAACCCATATCTTCTCGTCTTCAGCTGGATAGTCTTAACACGAGAGTAGTGTCATAGACCTTTTGGCCACCGAAGTGGGTTACGGGAATATTGAAAAATGTTAGATAATAGTGACTAAAGGTTTTGTTCACATGCCTATATTTTTACGTACTTTTTTTATAAATAAATTTTGTAAGTAACAAATCCGAAATAAATATACCTAATGATTTATTTAATGTTCAAATAAATACAAATTGAAAAATAAATATTCTGATAGAAACAAATGTATTGATTTGATGATCTTTATTAATAGCTATAAACATATTTGTTTAATTAGTGTCATTTTGATATAATTTGAAATAAAGTTCCTTATAATCATTGTACTTATCAATAGGAATCAATAAGCTTAGACTATCGTCAAAGCTCTTAATTTTACATAACGTAACCTAAATGTTGAAATATTGGGATAGTGGAAGTGTTAAGAAAAAAATATTTAACGAAATTTTATGTTATTTTTAGATACTAGCCACTTTAGTGTAGGCCTGCTCCTTATGATACAATAACGGACAAAAAAAAAGATAATGTTTTGCTTCTGTATTTTCCGTCCAATCCAATTATACTAAACATTTAGTGTTGATTTAAATATATAAACATGTACTCGTGTTTAAACAAGCTCGACACAAAATAAAGTTAAATAGGGTACATAAAAAATACAACGGTAAATCTTAAAGCTAGATAGAGAGAGAGAGAGAATAAAAAAAAACTGGAGCCAATTATTCGCATCCTTTTGAAGTGACACAAAACGTAGGGGTGCGGTTGGTTGTATTTCCTGAGACATCAGAGAATCAATCCTTTTGAAGTTTCCTGCTGACATCCTGTCTGTTTTAAAATACTATTGGGAATGAAAGTGAAAAAATAGGGGGTAACAAAGTTTCCACTAAGTGTGTTATTTGTAAAGATGTAATGACACCTTCTTTTTTCGATTCCGATTATTAAGTTCGACCTCGATTCTTATATTCTCGATTTCGATTTTTTGAACATTTCTTATTTTATTATTTTTCAAAAGCATCTAATCTAATTTAAAAACATATTTATTCAACTTGAGTAACAAAAAACTTAAAAAAAAATGTAAATACAAAAGTTCATTTTCTTTAACAAAGAAAAAGATCCATTTACCAAGTATTAAAGCATATTTCACAACATTAATTAGGAATTACATTAGAAATCATATATTTTTATCTTCAAGTAAAGCTTCACCGAGTCAAATAATTTTAAAAAAAACCTATCTTTTAAATTCACCAAATAAGAATGTTAGCTGGATTGTAAAATTTATTGAGTCATAAAAAAAAAATAACACTCTATCATCTAAATTAATTATATTAATACAATTTTGTTTTTATGTGATTTTTTTTCCTTTTCCCAATACAAAAGTATATATTTTTCCTTTTCATTTGCTTTAAAAATTATTTGAAGTCAGGGTTATTTATAATCGAATTCAAGATACTTTTTATTTGAGATCCATATGAGTCTCGAACACCACAGCCTTATAGTTACTAAACCAGTCGCTGGATCACGACCAATCTCTCGTTTAAATGCCATCGAGTGAGAGCCCGCCTCCCAAGCGAACCATACCGACCGAGCGGCCGCTACCGTAAGTGATAATAGTGAAAACATTCGCGAATAGATGGTGTCATATGGTCAGCACAACGAACTCTCCGGCCATCAATCTCGGTTTTCTAGTTCGGAGCCACTTCTTTTATGTTCAAATATCTTCTCAAATTGTCCTCTTCGAGGCTGAGTTTAACCCTATTCCAGAAACACTGCTTCACAGAAAATATCCATAAGTACCGGGGATAGAACCCAGGACCTCTTTATTTGTAGCCAGGAAATTTGAACACTAGATCACAGAGGCATTTCGAGAGCCTAAAAGTCTGAATCTTTTGCTCAGTTTATAGCGCTTCTGTACATTGATTTAAAGGCTCGATTTCTGGTTTGGCCACGTACCCTTTTAAAGTGATGGGCTAGCAGCAGGGTTACTGGGAGATATTTCTGTTCTTGATTAGTTATACTTATCACAGTGTCTTACTACGTGTTCGACCTATTCGCATATATGCTAAATGTAAATACGCTAATGTGTTAGGAATGAGTAAATTTGAATCTTAGAGGAAATGTACCCACTTTTGTATAGAGGGAGAGGGGAAAAATCATTTAAGAAAAAAAAAACGTTCTCGGTAAACCAGACCTAGTTTTTAGCCCCTACCTTCCCGTTTTTGTTAAACTGGGTGTTTCTTTCTTGGGATTTTTCCCACTTCTCCCCATGTAAATAGAGGTATATTTCCTCTAAACTCTTGGTTACTCATCCTTATAATTTTTATATATAATTAAAATGTAGCCTATGCGTAACATCCGGGTGAATAGTGAGACACATTAAAAAACACTTAGGTTATCTAATAATTTACAAAAATATACTTTTATTGTATTTCATTAAAACTCCATATATAATTAAAAATCAATTTTAACCAAATACATATCCATCATTTGTATATTTTATTAGACAAGTAAGTAGAGATTATTATACATCTACGAGCTCTAGTAATAATTTTACAAAAAATTGTATAACTAAAGGATCCCACTGTTCGAATTACATGTTTGAAGATTTTTTTTTCAATATTCATTCTTAATTTGAGCTATTTAAGATTATTATATCTTCGTGTTAAATAATTAAAATATTGATTAATTATAATGGGCCCACAACTCATAATCTTTCATTCGTGTCTTCTAATCACAGTGAGCCAAACCCGAGGTTTTTATTTTTGGCTCTTGATTTGCCGTCACCTCGGTTCGATCAGTGAGCCTAATGCTAAGCTCCATGCTTGTCGTCTTTATTGCGCGTTCGCTATCTATTCCTAACGGTCCTTTTCTGTCCCTTCTGTTATTTCCGGCATTGTATCTCATTTGCTCCGTATCCTTTATCTTACTCTTTCACTTTCTATAACACAGCTATGGTAATAAATTACACCGTCTTAACCCAATATTGAAATAAGGCAAGGACTGGCATAAAGAGAAGGTAAAAATAAAATAAAAAAGCATCAGAACAAAAGAAGGTGAAAAAAATATTGGAAAGAGCTGAAAGGAGATCCTATTTTTTTATTCTCTCTTCACCCCGCACTGTTGAAACCAAAGTAGGCCTAGCGTAGAAATTCAATTGTACATCTAGACAGAAAGACAGTGAGTTTTTACCCAATTTCCCTAACCACTCCCTTTTTTGTATATATATAACTGTATAGCTGTCTATCTGGTATAAATTTTACGTTCGTGTAAAGCCAAATATATATATAGTCACTTCTTTTGTTATCGCTCTTTGTGTGGTGTATTAATTAGGTTTCTACGCGGTGTCACAGAATGGGAGAGTTGAATAGAAAGGATTTATTCTTTCATCTTCAGTTTCAATACGGAGGACTTTTTTTTTCTTTAATAATAATTGGAAATGCAAGAATTCATAAATATTTTTAATAGAACTTCACATTTTGATATACCTAAATTTTAGGGTTTTAAATAAATTTGAAAAAAAGTTTTCAGATGAAGGAAAATTGTTTTGATTACGAAGCAATATTGATAAGAGAGGTTTAAAATTATTTTTTAAATCGGTTTCTACTTATTTCAAGATACTATCAGAAAAGGAGTGGATAAAAGCTGGGAATGAAACTACTGCAAACTAAAATCTGTACATTTTGGAATTTTTGAATAGAAATATGTTATTCACTTATAAATTTTAAATTAACTTTTTCCTTCCTTGGTAATTAAGGTTAAATTAACAAAAATAGTGCTTTTATTCCTATTAAAAAAAAGCTTGAACCCTCTTGCCGGCCACAAATTCTGTCAAGAACCACGCCACCGTTCATTTCCCTTCGACTCCCGCCAAAGATCTCAGCATGGGTCAAGCAAAGACCGGTACCCGCCGATGTCGAGATATCTGGAGGGGGATGGCACCTAGGTTGAAAAATTCGAGTTTACGTTCAAGACATGTTTCAGGAGCTCGTATGTCACCGTATTCCGTTATTTCACTTTGACAAAGAAGATATATATATATATTTATTTATGTATATGTATATATGTGTGTGTGAATAATCTGATCAGGTAATAAAACACGGTGTTAAAAAAAAGTCACAACTGTAAAAAAAATTGAGAAATTCCACGAATTATTACAGTTGTGACTATATATATATATATATATATATATGGTAAGTTACGTGTGTATTTACCAGAAATAAAATAAATATTTAAATAAATTTGGCAATATTCACGAATTTCTCATTTTTTTTTATCCTTGTGACGGTTTTTTGTTTTGTTTTCTTAGCACCCGCCTCTCCCTACCTGTTCGGGTTATTAACATATGTAATAATTACGCTAATAAGCGTGACTGGAGTAAGGTTTAATTTATAAAACTTGCACCTGCATTTTTGTGAAAGGAAAGGAGGGAAACTATTATGGGAAAAAATACCCTCAAGTCTACCCGACCAGGATTTGAAGCCCGATCTCCCTGTGATGGACAGTCTAGTTTAACAGGAGAGTGACGCCTTAGACAATTCGACCACCAAAGCAAGTGTGTGAAGGTTATTAAATTGATTCAAGGCCTAATATAACCCTTATTGATCAGCGAGCGGGCTAAGGCACCGACATTGTTTGGTTTGTCGCTGATGATTTTAAGGTTCTAATCCTATACTGGGGTGTCATGAGGGTGGTTTTACCCCTAAATGGTCTCTCATCTCCCTCCACGAAAATGCGGGTCACATTCTCGGAAAATTTTACCTTCCTAAACCCAACACTATTGGTATATATATACTAGCTGACCCGGCAAACGTTGTTTTGCCATATAAATAATTTTTAAGTAATTTCTAGTGTAGACAAAAAATAGCTTACTTATTGTAAGTGTGTAAGAATGTGGTATATGCGTGAAATAGGCATGGAGCGCTGTGAACGATGAGGGAATATAAAAATAACAAAAGGCAAACATTATTTTTAAGTTATTATAATTTATTCCTTAAAATTATATATCATTAATTAATCAATTACGACAGTAACACTAACAAACAATATCAATCTCTTAATGCCATAGCGTGAACAATATTTTTTGTTAGTCCATCTTTAGCTAACACAAACAAACTGGATGGTTTACCCACTCGAGAGCATGCCACGTATAATTGTCCGTGTGAAAAACATGGTGTTCTCAAATCTAAGCCACAAATAGACATCGTTTGACCTTGGGATTTGTTGATAGTCATTGCAAATGCCAATCTAATCGGAAACTGAATACGTTTGAATTGAATTGGCACATGACGATTGATCAGTTATCGACCGGGGATGAAAAATGATTAAATTACTAAAATGGCTATTAAAAAATAGGGGTTGGTGATAAAAGGGTAAAAATTTAGGGTTGTATGTATTTTTTAATGCGACATAATAAAAAAAATAAAGATATTAAAAAAATGTCTAAAAATTATAGAAAAATGTTAAGGGTGGACAACCCTTATCACTAAGGGGTATGAAAAATAGATGTTGGCCGATTCTCAGACCTACTCAATATGCTCACAAAATTTCATGAGAATCGGTCAAGCCGTTTCGGAGGAGTACGGGAACGAACATTGTGACACGAGAATTTTATATATAAGATATATACCCCAGATGTGTAATAATAAACAATACTTATAAAATGTATCATTATGTCTGGTAATTTGGTTTATATCAAGGAGGAGGTGGGTACTTTTTGAGAGCTTTATCTGAAAGCCATTTCTATCAATTTTTCGCTGTTACTATCGAATAGTGGCGTTAGGTCTTGGTGGTGTATAAAAGGTGCTGTCGCTAAAACTCTTCAGTTCGCTTCGTCCCAGACGTGAATATAATTTTATTTTTTCCAAGGGATGTATGTATTCCTGGAGGCAGGTGGATTTATTTTTTCTTTCGCTGTTGGCAGCAAGGCGGAGAGGATTATAAGGTAAAAAAAAAAGATTATGGGTCTCGGGTAGAGTAAGTGACGGGGTCTTAAGATTCATGGGTTGAACCGGTCGTGATGTATGGGCGGTGTTATGAGAAGAGAGACTATGGGCAAAAATAAGAATGGTGGTAGAAAGGTTGGCTTGGAACACATTTGTAAAATTACATATAGCTTTCCTCTCAATTTGGAATTTGTGGCCATTATTTTAATTATATTTTTCGGGATTGATAATATGTGTAGCTTTTTTTTTTATATCTGTCAAGATTCAAACCTTTTTATGGAGATTCCATTATAGTTAGACCACCTTCTCTTTTATGTTCGAAAACATTTAATTTAATAAAAAATACATTATATATTAATTTCTTATATACACAACTTATTGTGATTGTGAAAATTGTTCTAATTAGAGATTAATATGTATCTTGATGTTGTATTCGGCTCCGAACCTAAAAAAACGGCGGGTTTTATAATTTTGTCAGTCTGCACCTCTAGATTTTGATTAAATACATATAATTTATGGTTAGGTTACTTGTGAAAGATATTTGAAAATTCTTAATTGTATTTTTAAATCACTATAAAGATGTTCAAATTGGATATCGTGGGAATATCTACATTAGGAATAGAACAGTATTCGTTTCTTTGCAGGAAAATTGACTTAATGATTCAATTTGGAATTTTGAAAATTGATAGAGCTTACGTATTTTCAAAGAAAATTAACTGAATTTTGACAATTAGAAATTTTTACGTGAAAACGTACTAATTATTTGGTCAAAACGGCTATTTAGATGAAAATTTAGTGAAACATTTGTATAAAGAAAAATATAGCATACACACACAATGAACAAATACGTAAAGACTATTTACAAAAATGTTAAAATTTTCAAAAGTCACCATTATTAGTTAAATACTCTTAGATAATTTTAAAAAAAAACATTTTCATACATCGTTGTTTATTATGTAAAACACGCCCAATTACCCCCTCCCCCCTCCCCCCCCCACACAATCTATATTATATTAGACAATCTATTATTTTATGCATTTAAGTTTTTTGTTTTTTATTTGATATGATATAAGGAAACACATTTTCACACAAATACGAGAGGGAATGCGATTAAGATAAGTATTTTTACAAGGTCATTAGTTTTCTAGTTTTTATATTAACTGCTAAAATACTTATCTTAGTTAACGTCCCTTTACATCCCACCCTAACTATCTATTTTAACCATCGTGAAGGTTTTTTTTTTAGATATTTATTTGGTAATTATATTTATTTTTATGGTAGAAATCTAAACTAGTAAAGTCATATAACACGCTAGTTTATAGCAGAGAAGATAGAAATGTTGACAAAAGCTTGCTAATAAACCTGTGAAATGTCGACCACATTAATCTACCTCTGTTCTAGATATAACCTGACATAGAAACGTATGTTATCATTTCATGTGGGGCAATCAAGGCTCTATCAAGTGGCAAGAACGATTCACATAAACAAGTTTGATAAGCTAAGTACCCGCCTCGGTGGCGTAGTTGGTTAACGCGCTTGTCGTGTTGAGCTCGACTGCTGAGGACGGGGAGATCGAGGTTCGAATCTCGGTCGGGTGAACTGGGGGCGGTTTTTCCTAAATGGTTTTCCACTCTACCTACACGCAAATGCGGGTTCACTCCCTCTAATTTAACCTTCCCAATTCCTAATCTATTAGCGTAATTAGTACTTAAAGCGTCTAACCCGAACGGGTAGTAGGACGCAGTGATAAATATTATTATTATTAAGCTCAGTATACCCTGGAAACCATATTTCAACTATCTCCTACACTTAAAATTAAGTCTCTTTACACCCACTTTGGTGGCCCCGTGGTTTAAAGCGTCGTTCGCACAGTAGGCTAGACTGCCGATGACAAGGAGATTGAGGTTTTCAGCTAGGCCGGGTGTACTGGGGGCTCCCTCAATACAAATGCTAGTACACTTCCTCTAAATATAACCTTCCTAATACCAAAAACCATTGGCGTAATTAGTACATAAAAGTATATCCTAAATGGGTAGTAAGACGTGGGGCTATAAAGAAGTTTTGTTGAATATACAAACACATACATACTCGTAGATAGTTTATATTTCAAAAATAAAGCATTTTAATGAGAAATTTTAAAATATTTATTTGTTTGATTTTTTATAACATTAAAAATAAAGGGAATCTGTCTCGTATTGTATAGTTAGCAGGTGACGGGGAGGTCTGCGTTCAAATCCCGGCAAAGTAACTTGAGGTATTATTTTCCTGAATGGTTTATCTTATTTTCCGCTTGAAAAATCGACCGTTTTTCCCAAAAAATTATCCTTCCCTCAACACTGCAGCATAGTGTAAATATGCAGCTAGTTCGAGTGCATATAAAACTTTTAGTAAAAATGAAACCTTATAAAAGTATGAATTACTATCTATATAATAAAAATATTCAAATAATTTTATCAGAAACTATAATAAAACATTAATTTCAATCTATGATTTATTTTTGCATGGCATTAGTTTTTAGTTATTGATTTTCTAATTTATACAAAGTATATTTTTTGAGAGTTTAAAATCAAATTTATTAATTCAATTCACTCAACTTAGCTTTATAATACGAGCCATTTAACTAATTAATTTACCTTGCATCATTTAAAAAGCAATATTTACAGTTGGTCAAGCATTAACCAATTATAACTATTCGATTTGTGCCGTTAATTAAACGATTCGTTAGTGAGACTAAATCGTGGCATTAGACATAAAAAATTATATGAGGGAGAACTACTACGCAATAGTTGTCTAAATTTTTAAACACACAATTAATATAGTTGAAGATTAGTTAAAAAAAAATCGACCTAATTTTTTTTATTATAACAGTAAATACAAACCTAACCAAAATATATTTTAGAGCTAATATACATTGAGTTTAGTTTACTGTGTGGGCTTAAAGGGGACACAAGTATTTTTACAGTTTTTATAATAAAACATTTTTTGGGTGAAAATAAATCAAATGCTTCATCAGTTTATATACTCGTATTTAGTATACATTTTAGAAATTCTTGAATATTTGTCATGGACATCATTGTAATTTGGCCATAACTTTTTCTTAATTTAATTTTAAGTGTTTCTAATCAATTCCTGAGATCTCGATGATACATATACAATAACTGTTGCGATAACCATATGTGTATAATTAAATTAGACGTTGGGTATCTACCTAAGCGGTATTTGATTAATTTTAGTAGAAAAAACTTATTATTAAAATTGTAAAATGCGGAACTTAGCTCGCGTTTCCTCCTAGCACACAACAAATCAAATCAATTTTTAAAATACAAATTATTTTACAGATTATAAAATAATATCTAAAACAACCTAGTTATGTCAAAATATTTTTTTTATCATCTCATCTTGTAAATTGTTCAGGCTGTACGAGACGGTATGTATATACTTTTTTCTTGGTCTAGTCAAATATAGGCCTACTCTAATTTAGAACGCAGCTACAAGGAGAATGTGAAATATTCTTAAAGCCACAAAATAGATTTGTGTGATTTTTTTTTTTACAGTTCGTTATCTGCCAGAATAACTAAGGGAGTTGGTCACAAACAAGACATAAAACCTTGAGTGATGTTCGAGGGTATTTATTAAACAGTGTGAAAGTCGGTACAACGTAATTTTCACTACTCCAGAGAATACTAATCGAAATTAAAATTCCTTTGCCCGATCCAGTAGCCGAATGGTCTAAAGGCAACAATCTTGTGTTATACTTGCATGCTGATGAGGTGGATATCGGGGTTCAAATCTCGGTCGGATCTACTGAGGGTGATTTTTCCTAAAGGGTTTCCCACTCTCCTTTAACGCAAATTCGGGTGAATTAATTATAAAATGATTCATTCCTCATCCGTAGCTCATGATAGTAGTTATAATATATGCTTGTAATCTGAACGGGTATTAGACGCGGTGAGATATAAATATATAAATTATAATCAAATAGCCGAAGCTATTATTTACGCTTTTAAGTGAGGAATTATCCATTTAGAAATCATATTCTGAAAATGGAAAAATTAGATCTGAACATGGGAATCGAACCCGAGATATATGGCTTTGGCTATTTGGTTCTTAAATATGCAATCCCTTACAATTATAATAATTGCACAAGTGGCAGCAATAAGCCAACTACCGAGTTTAAGGTGGCTGCGTTATCTGATAGCTCGGGATTTTAATTTAAAAGATATTTTAAAAAATCACACATTATAGCCGACGATTTCCGCACGTCCATCATAGACTCTGCCTTAAAATATGATTGAAGAATGACACTGGGCACCGGACGATTACTGGATAGCTCAGTGGTTAGAACATTGGCGTACTATGCCAGAGGTCCCGGGTTCGATTTACGTGTCCAGGTGTCATTTTTCAATTTTCAGAATATATATATATATAACAATGTTAATGTCATATATATATAACAATGTTAATGTCAGTACAACGTACGTAATTTAACTAGTACACCAGAGGCTACTAATTGAGACTACAACAACGTTATAAATGATTGCTCGTTAAAGGCACGACAGAAAAACATGCCGGGAACTGGTAATTGTTTCGACACCAACGTCCTGACTGGGACGCACTCGGGCCTAAAGAGACCCTTTCGTATCTCTTTTCTAAATCTCTCGCACGTCAGATACACCTGTCCTTATCCACAAGGCCGTAGCTAGGGTGGGGGGGTTTGGGGGTTTAAACCCCCTCCCCCCTAAAGTCTTATGAACAAAATATATATGGCTTTATTTATGGTTCAAACAATATCAAAATTAAGGTTGAAGTACAAATTAGGGGGCTGTGTTGCCATAAAAAGCACTTTAGAGAGCTTCTAGAGGTGTTTAGCTTTAAGAATCTTTCCTAGTCTTTGGAAGTATATGTCCATCTAGAATAGGAAACAAGTAAAAAGTAATTTGGAAATACTACATATAAATACTGCCCATATGGAAAAAAGTATAATAAGAGAGTAAGTATACTCGTTGGTGGAAGAGGGTAAGTACTATCAGAGTATAGGCATGTAAACTAGACCCCTCGAAGGGTGAACTGCTAATTTTCTTCCCTTTATTTTTATATATTTGTATGAGAGTACGATAGTGCTTAGCGTGAATAGGTATAGTCGGCCCGTGGCTTCTTTGGTGCTGATTGACAGCTGACAGCTTTGAAAAGTTACCAGACCAAATTATGTATTCCTATGCCGAACCAAATGATCTGCAAAAACATGTGTTTAACAGCTGTCACTTCTGACGGTTAACATCTAGGTATTTACCTAAATGTTGAC
This sequence comes from Timema poppense, assembly GCA_902141375.1. Taxonomy (NCBI): domain Eukaryota; kingdom Metazoa; phylum Arthropoda; class Insecta; order Phasmatodea; family Timematidae; genus Timema; species Timema poppense. Next base: position 71,574 of record CABFOV010000908.1, read on the forward strand.
TGTCAGAAATCAGCTGTGAGCCATCAGTCAGCACCAAAGAAGCCGTGGGGATATTTTACATCAAGTTAAGATGCAACCCTCTTCAAAGAATTACTTAGAATTCACTAATTCTGCAACGTCGCTAAGACAGCCATCTCACATAACAGGTTACCAACATTTTTCTAATCGTAGTTTCCTGCGTAAGCTTACACTTCATAGCACATACTAAGGGCCAGTTTCATAGTCAAATTTAGTACGCCTCAAGTGCGGCGCTACACTAAATACAAGACGACACCTACCTAAACTTGAATGGAATGGGCCGTTCTCGCATAGAANACTAAGGGCCAGTTTCATAGTCAAATTTAGTACGCCTCAAGTGCGGCGCTACACTAAATACAAGACGACACCTACCTAAACTTGAATGGAATGGGCCGTTCTCGCATAGAAAATTGGCCCATTCCATTCTGGTTTAAGTTGGTGTCGTCATGAACTTCGTGTAGCACCGCACTTGAGGCGTACTAAAATTGACTATGAAACTAGCCCCAAGTCTGTAAAGATAAAATTTATAAAGGCCTAATACTCAATTGAGAGTGCTACATCATTATATTTATATTTGATCAATGATGAAATTCCACTAGCGGGCGAGAAAATTTCTACAAATTTTGCCGGGAAATGTATTTTAACATATCTTCCAGGGTTATTTTTACCATCCACAATTGACATGGGAAAGATGGCTTTACTTTCCCTCCGAAGGAAGTTGTGCTACGCATTATTATTCATAAAATTATCCATCGATGTCAACTGGGTTTTTAATCGACGAGCATTGAGGTCCTGAGATGAGCATTTTACCTCAAGATCGCCTAGGACGACTTTGTTTATATATTGGTGGAAAATAACTTTAATATATTTGTTAATTAGTTTCATCAACGTAGCCCTCGTAACAAGGACAATAGATAAATGGAGGTTCCAACACATGTCAAAGCTTGCTCGATCCTGCAAGGTTTGCCAGCCTTTCAAAGCGAGAATGAATTAATTACATTATGTTACGAGAGAGATAGTGGTAGGAAGGGCTCTCTTGTGTATTTATTACCGAGGGTAGTCAAAAGGTTTCGTAATCATACCAGAATAACTTTAAGTCTTCATTAGGGCATCATGCTCAACACGAGACGTAGGCTTACAAACGAAATTTTAGATCGGTCATTTCAATTTTTTTTAAAAGGTGTAAACAAATTTACTTCTGATAAAGCAAAATTAGATATTAACCCACAGTAATTTGTTAGTGAATTTTCTAAGCTTAGAACACAAGGTTTTTAATTCGAATTTAATAGCACTAGGAGTAAGCAGAATTGAAAGAAAAAGTTCACGTATTGGCGTATTGGAAAGCCATTTATCAAAAAACACCCTCGGTATACCAGGACAAGATTCGATCCCCAAGATGCGCGTCACAGGAAAACTAGATTAAATGAGCTGATGTTTAGTCCGCGTGTTCATTTATGAGGGTAGGAATAATTTAGTATCTGAATTCATGTGATGATTAAATTTATTGATAGATTTATGTGTAGGCTAGTACTGAGATGAAATCCAAAAGTTTATAAAATAAATTATGACCATATATCGCAATAGGACCCAGGGTGTTCTTATTTTTTAGGAGAGTAAATTTTGTATCGCAGATATTTAAATTTGGTACTTTTCTTACAATTTGAAATTTTAGGGGCACTTCTGATGTGTATTGGGGCCTACCATTTGAATATAAAATCATAAGCCTGGTCTTAATAAAATGTTAAAGGCCACGTCTTATTTATTATAAGACTATCACGCTAATGTCTTAGGAATGAAGAAAGTTGAATTTAAATGAAGTGTACCCGCATCTGCGGTAAGAGAGCGAGGGGAAAACCAATTAGGGAAGACCAACCTCAGTACACCCCACCGGCTGACCTACATGTTTTTTTTTTCTACGGCCTTAATATTTCTCTTTATATATAAAGTTTAAATACCTCCAATGTATTCTCCTTGGATTAAAAGTTGATATTTCTCTTTGGAGATCAATTTTGGCAGAAATCAAAATTATCCTATATTCTTAAGTAAATTATATTATTATAAAAAGTTGGGATTCACGTGGTTTTAATACCTCAGTCTCATAATATATGCAAAATTATAAAAACTCCTGGGTACTCGAGCGATTGCTTATAATAATAAATTCAAATCATTTGAAATGGCTACTAAACTAAAATCCTTTTTGAGTAGTTATTATATTAAAACGTATAGCCTGATTGAAAAAAAAAATGTACATATACCGTTCGGCCTAGCTTCAAAGAATTCCACTACCAAATTTTGTTTAAATTGGTAATATAATTTAACAGGTAACACTGAACAAAGATCAAGACAGACAATTCCAAATAATCAAGTTAAAACAAAACCTCTCTTCGCTCGATCAACAAAAATGTAATTTAAATTAGGGATAAAAAAAATGTTTCTTGCCTTGTAATTCCCATATTCTTGCTTATATTCCGAAATGGAAGCTAACGTTCATATCAGAAGAACGTGGACAGATATGTTTCACAAATAAAGAGATAATAAATAACAAGTTATACAGACCTGAAAGTTTATTTCAGAATCTCGCAATGAAACCAGGATTTATGGATGTCTACCACTGTCCATTAGTATTTAGAAACCTAATATGAGTGGTATAAGAGAGAGAGAGAAGGTTGCGGGGTTATTGTAGTAAGGGTTGAAAAGGCGCAAGGGGGGTGTGGGGGTTCAGTATGAGGGAAAGAAAGACCAAGGATTGAGGATGATAGATCATCATAAATAAACCTGTTGTTTCTATGATTCATGGAGGTGTGACGAGAGAGAAATTTCGTTCTTGGGACAAGTGATGACACATCGTTTCTTCTTCTTCTTTATTATGTTGCTTTCGTTACAGCTCTGGGAAACAACTGTGCAGTACAAATAATCATAGACGTATAATAGATTAACCTTTTCTGCAAGAGATGTCTCATCGCTTTTTCTCCTTCTTTTTTTTACAATGTCACTTTCCATATAGCTCTGGGAAACAGCTGTGAATTACAAATAGTTGTAGACATACGGTAGATTTAAGCTCCATTTACCCTGAAAGGAAGCAGCCTTACCTTGATGGACCACACTATTATCGTACCTTATAAGCTACACAAAAGTGGAACTAGGCAATGTAAAATTTGTTACCTTTATGAGTAAAAGGAGGGTGCCTATTCTTAGAGTGATGACATATATTTCTGTCTTAATTTTTAAAATATCCTTTGACTTCTGGGGAAATAATCATGAACAAACAATATATGTGTGTATTCTGGTTCTAAGAGCTTAAGAAAAAATATTCATCAGAAATGCATCAGAAATCCATGTCACCAACTAGATTATTGAATACCCAATACTTGGAGAGAAAAAAAATCATATAATAGGAGTTGAATACTTGAATTAAAAGTTTCTTTTTAAATGTAGTACACACGCAAATATGTTTTCTGACAGTCATTTGAGTTTGAGGCAAGTTTTAAGGAATTGAATAAAAACAAATAGGAAATATTCAGAAAAATAATTTAGCGAATTTAAACCAACCTAAAAATATGAAAATCTTTTATGTGGGAACCTAATAACTGAAATATTAAAATATCAGAATTTCTGCCCCTTTCCCCCATTTCGGTGAACACGTGGTCTAAACGTTAGGTCGGTTAAGCTGGTTTACCGTTGAAGGGAAGGTCCATGATTGAATCGTGGCCAGATGTATTGAGGATATTTTTTTTCTTAAATTGTTCTCCACCCTCTATCCTCACTAATACAAGTATATTTCCTTCATTAAAAAAAAGGAAATGATAATAAATCTCTTAACAAAATTTACTGCTTTGTGTTGTGTATTTACCATGAATTATATTTTATCGGGGTTTTTCTCGACTTTTGATTTTGTAGTTGTGGCGAGTGATGTTATTCAAAATTTAAAATAATTAATACACCTATGCGAAATCAAGACTCTCAATTTTGAATCTAAACCTTATATTAGCTTATTAACTAAAATAAATTCCGAATCGAAGAATATACTTTTAAAAAAAATTAAACTCGAATCTAAGTGAAAATGTTTAGAATCCAATATTTATAATTAATATTTTCAGATCCAAATAATTAATTAGACATGATTATTAGTTTTAAATCAAGCCCGATTGGAATATGAAAAAGGTAGGAACCACGTTTTTAATCTCTGACCCGTCAAAATAAAATGTAAATTTTGGCTACACAACCTAAAAAAATTTAAATTGTATATATAATTTAGTTACAGATATACTAGTTTTTAACAAAAAACTTAATGTCTTAAACCTGTACTATAATAATAATTTAGTTTTCAACTACATTACTTCGTGTCCAAATGTATAATCTATTTGAATTTTTAATCCGAATCGAGCATTTAATAATTCTTTAATATTCGGAACTTAAAATAAAATTCGAATAATAATTAGCTGCGGATTCGGATTTTAAATTTCTAATCTTCACCGAGGCTTATAAATTAATGAAAATATATTCCATAATACACCTTTAATAATTCGATGATAAAGGTAGATACACGTGAGCAATGGATGTTATATTTATGTTTAAGGAAGTTTGTAGAATATTCAAGTTATCATTATCAAAGTTTGAAACTTCAAAATTAATTTAGCCTTTAACCAAGAGTTAAGTTATATTTCAGTCTCGAAAGTGATCGTTATTTTATCTAAAGTTTTAATCCGTCAACCCGTGATTAATGAATTTGAATTAAAGATTTAATTTTAAACATTCAACACCCCCTACCCCCAGTTTAAAATAGTTTAAGCCATCCGTTGATTAACTTTATGATATGTGTTTTGAATAGTATATAAAAATAATTGAGATTTTTTTTCCAATTTAAAAATAAATTTAGCTATTAAGTGCTTGCTAAATAAATGTTCCTTTTTATAAATTCAGTAGATTATCTAAAACTATAGAAAACTCTAAATACATGGAATAACAGGGAGGGGATATTCAAGTTCAAACAGTAGATCTAACAAGCGCGTTAGCCAACTACGCCACCGAGGCGGGTCATTTTAATATAAAACGTGCTTTATGTATTATTGACCTGTATTGTCTCTATGTACCGTAAAGTAGTTGTTTGATAAGGCGAATTGTGTTTACTTTTTCGAAATGAAATGCCACATTCTTATCACATTTATATTTTACACTTTACAAATTAATAAAATACTTTACGGTTTGTTATAATGTAGGCCAACGCTGTTATTGGATTCAGACAGCGTGGAAATTAAATTTAATAATTTTTTATTGTTACTATAACAATAATTATGTGAAGCATCGAGATGAGAAAATACAAAGGGTACGGCCAAACATTAAAATACAAAGCCATGTACGAGTAACAAAGAATAAATGCGCTGGCTAGAAGTAATTTGAAACTCGAGAAATATTTAAAAAAATAAACGACTTAAATAAAATAATATAACTTGATTATATAATATATTATGAAATAAAAAAGTTTGAAATTTTTTAATTGTATTTGACAAGTTACCATTGTTTTCTTTTACTCATAAATTTGCTAAATTTCCAATTTATAAATTAAAATTAATTCTAAGACATACGTTTTGGCTCTACACTAGGAAAAGTAACTTATTCGGCTGTCTGTATGTGTTTTTATGTGTGATATAGCCAAACCCTCTGTTTTATTAAAGCCCAATATTCTTACCGCATTTCCTTTTGATGCTAAAGATAGGATTACTCAAATTTCTAGAAGAGCTACCAGCTAGAGGATAAACGCAGTTTAGTCTTACTGTTAAAACTTGGCCTTAGATCAAATGAACATTCTATTAAAAATACAATATAAATTGCAACGAAATCTTATAAAAAATAATAATTTTTAGTTGAATCTTATTTAAGATTTGTGACGGAAATATAGTTTATACATGCTGGGTGATCTGGTGGTCTAGGGGTAAGGTGTTGGACTTCTGTACTACGGTCCGGGGTTCAATCCCCGGTCCCGGTAAATATTTATCTGATTGCCAAACCCTTCCTTCACCTCTGACAAGACGTGTATTAATCTAGATGACTGAATTGTATCAATTCTGAATGGTATCCATTCAGACATTTCTTAAACAAGTAGAACAAATAAAAAGTCTGATTTGTATCCATTATCATAATACCCACAAAATCCTGAATTGTATCAATTTTGAATGGTCTCCATTCAGTAATTTTCTTAAACAAGCACCGTAAATAAAACGTCTGAATTGTGTCCACTAGAAATATTTGCATTATACCCACAGAATCCCGAATTGTATCCATCCTGATTTGTATCCATTTAATTGCGGTACCACTTGTCTCATAGCTGGCAGCTGAAGAAACTCGCCTTAACTCATTCCGTGTTTATTAGAGAGCAGCACTATCTCTATATTAATATAAAACAACTAATCTTTTTACTTATTGTCTTATTACTTTAAAATCTAAACCCGGATTTTAGGACTTATTTTATAAACATTACAGAATATATCCGTGTATGAGGTGTTTGTTCTATAGACCGATATATATATTTTTATATAAATAACCCTAGTATCATCTTGTTGGCAATCCTGTATTTAAATACTATTATTATGACAATTGACAGCAGTAGCTACTTTAACGATGCCATATTATTTGCACACAGAAAACTATCACTTATTCTAAGCAAATATTAAAGTAACTTAAATCTAAGGCAGGGCATGGCAATAAAATGAATGTTTTTGTAATTGTATGCTTGTAATATTTATAGATTTGTTTTAAAGTGTTATATTCTATTATCTACAGATAATTTCATCAGTTTATATTGTAGGTCTATCTGGGTTGGTGTTGAAGTTGAAGTAATAGGTTATCATACTCAACTTGAACACAGGCCTACATTTTATGTGCTAGTTTTGTTAAGTTTGATTGAAAAAACCCCGTAAGGGTTATATTTACCAAATGTGGGGAATGCCAGGCCTCCACCGTGGTTTGGATTCCACGTTAAACTGTAGGTCCTCCATTTCATCTCACAATCACCCTACCATAACACATTAGCGTAAGTGCGTATAATCAAAACGGGTAGTAAGACGCGGTGCTAATAATATAATAATAATAATGTTATATTTACCACTCCTCAACAGCTACATCTCCACACAATATGATTTTATCTATAGCCCTTTATCATTATGCCCACTATAAGTAGAAATGCCTAACCATTTATCCAGCTGAAGTCAAACGAGAGGGAGGGCAGTGTAAAAAAATAAAAATCTTTGCTTCTAACTGTTAAATAATAACATTCATCTTGTGATTTGAAGGGAATTCTTGAGACTATGGTTAAAAGTGATTATGTACCAGTAAAATGAGAGTAGGATTTCGTGTTTTTCTTTGTCATCGTATAAACTTGTATTATATATTTTTTCCTCTCTACACACACAAACAAAACAAATCTCCATTGATAACGACATGTCTTATCCTCACAGCCAGGAACACAATATTTGTTGGCACTCAGTATTAAAATAAAGTTTCGATTTCCCACCTTTAAACACAGATTGTTAAAATAATATAACCCTACGTCTTCATTTCTTAGAGCATAAATTAGCAGTTTGAAATGTTGTTGTTGTTTAACGAAGCCAGTCAATTTGAATAAAGAAACTACAATGATTTGTAAAGTACCCTTTTATTATTCTTTTAAAAGAAACACCAATAAGTATTTATCTTCTTATATTAAATCAAGTGATAGTGCTGCTCTCTATCTCTAGTAAACACAAAATGAGTTAAGGATAAGTGCTGCTCTCTAGTAAACAAAGAATGAATTAAGGATAGTTTCTGCTACTGCCATCTATCAGACAAGTAGTGTCGCAATTAAATGGATACAAATCAGGATGTATACAATACAGGATTTTGTGGGTATAATGCAACTCTTTCTAATGAATAAAATTGAGACTTTTTATTTGTGGTGCTCGTTTAATAAAATGTCTGAAGGGAGACCATTCAGAATGGATACAATTCAGGATTTTGTGGACATTATGAAAATGGATACAAATCAGACTTTTTATTTGTAATGCGTGTTTAAGAAAATGTCTGAATGGATACCATTCAGAATTGATACAATTCAGGATTTTGTGGACATTATGAACATGGATAAAAATCAGATTGTTTATTTGTAATGCGTGTTTAAGAAAATGTCTGAACGGAGACCATTCAGAATGGATATAATTCAGCTCCCCCTATTAATCACAACCTGTGAATGTGGGGAATGCCAGGCCTTCCCCCGTGCTTCAGATTCCATGTTAAACTCCATTTCATCTCACAATCACCCTACCATTACACATTAGTGTAATTGCGTATAGCCCGAACGGGTAGTAAGACGCGGTGCTAATAATAATAATAATAATAATAATTTATACATTCTGCGTCTATTACAAAACGTTCACACAATTTAAGAGAAAAAGACAAAAATATCATAGCCTAAGAGATACTGTACTTAGATCTCTAAGATTAGCATACGGAAATATGAACATGGTGTTGCTACAAATAGATGGATATATAAAACAACTTTTTTAGTGCGAGCTCACTGTATTAAAATTATCCTCTACGTATATAGATTATTTAAAAAAAATTAAAAATACTCAAAATTGGTATACATATAGGTCATCCTTATCAAATAATTAATTGTGGTAACTTATTTCGTGTTGTTAATGTTTAAAGAAAAGTACTTTCATTTTATTAAATCATTCATTCCGCCTTGATACTATGCTACACTAAATTAACAATCTATTGATAATTTATTATTAGTATTTTTACCAAAACGATCTTTCTCTTATATGAGTTGTCAAACTATAAAACCAAAGATAGTAAAAATAGATACAGTGCGTCCATGTAAACAACGTGTTTAAAAACAATCATGTCTATGTTAGTAAATAAAACTGGCAAATATTTATTTTAAATTTTGATATTAAGGGCCAGTTTCATAGTCAAATTTAGTACGCCTCAAGTGCGGCGCTACACTAAGTACATGACGACACCTACCTAAACCAGAATGGAATGGGCCGTTCTCACATAGGAAACTGGCCCATTCCATTCTGGTTTAGGTAGGTGTCGTCTTGTTTTAGTGTAGCGCCGCACTTGAGGCGTACTAAGTTCTGACTATGAAACTGGTCCTAAGTCACACATTTATTATTTGTATCCAGTGGCTCATGATCTTACCATTATAAACATATGTAATTGTTATGTTCGGTGCTCAGATATTAAAAAAATGCTTTTACTCAAAAGTGACTCCAAAAACTAAAGTATCAAAATAACACATACTATTTTAGAAACGGCAGTAAGGCTATAACCAATACTAACTTTAGAGCTAGAAAGACAAAATGGAGGTCAAAATACTGACATATTTTCTATGTGTTACTCTCATAACATTAAGAAGCTACCTGTGGTAGTGAAAGAGTGACTTCAAAAAGGTTTTTGTATTTCTTAGTGTTTTATTATCAAAACCATTTCTACTCGAGTATCACTCGATTAGGTATGTTAACTATCCCTCCTAACTAAAATAATGATTTAGTGAGTTTAATGATCTATTAGAAATAAACAGGTATCGGCTTATAGTTAACACTAATTAATACATATTTGACCGGTTTTATGATAAGCTACCTAATATTCTAAAAAATCTGCTTGGATCTATTATATAAAGTATAAACCTGTAGATATTTTAGACAATTACAAAATGTCTAAACTGTCACCGGAGATTATTACAAACTCTATATTATAGAAAGCAAGACATTTGACTTAGGCAATTACATTTTTCTACGGTTATCTTTTTAATGCTGAATGTGTTGTCCTAGGTCAAGTAACTTTCTTATTAATTTGCTGGTATATCTCGAGGCCTACATGCAAAAAAAATATCTGATTTTGTCTTTTTTAAATATAGATTTTAAAAAATGACCAAAGTAATATAATTTTGTTAAATATGAGGGTTTTTTTACGCACTGCATCCTACTACCCGTTCGGGCTATACGCCTAAAAAAAGATAGTTAAAAGTAAACATTTAAACGACTTGTTATGACCTTTTAAAATTCGTAAAAATGTACAAGTTATATCTTCATGAATTCATAAGACATGCGTTTAACACCCAACGTTAATTTTGACAGTATTAGTCAAAATATGTGTTGTAAATATTTCTTACATGACGCGTTAGAGCGTTTTTTTTCCATCGAGGTCTACCAAATGTCGATAGGAGTATGTTGTCCTTTACAGTACGATTTTCATATGTTATTTTTAGGGGGAAAGGGGGACGAGCTAGTACTTGGAGGTATCAACTGTAAAATATGGACGTTTGTTTTCTCTTTGAAGTAGGGGATTCTCGGAATGTATACGGCCAACAAATCCAGCCATGCAGATATATTGCTTGCTCTGCAAAGTCAAGTATCCCCACTCCCCCCTCGCAACCAAGTTTGCCCTCAACCTAAAAGGCCTTTTGTGTTTTTGCACGTCGCCGAGCGAGTGAGCTGGGGCGCTAGGGTAGGATTGCTAGTCACATAGCGAGCAAGCGTCGTCGGTGAGAGGTGTTGGAGGGGGGGGGGGGAGGAGGTGTCGGTGGGGGAGCTTTGGACGGGGGTCTGGGAGAGGGTATAGCCCTCAAGTGCCCCTAGAAAATCACTTCACACATCGTCTACAGGAGGGGGGAAGGGGTGGGGAGACAAGGCTTACAACAGCCACTTTTGCATGTATAGTCACGTGGGGAAATACTGGCTCCCTCGTTAAAGAAAGTGTTTTATTTTTTGTCTATTTAAAGTCTTTGTTGGTTGTGTTTTATTTGTTTGTTGTTTAAAATCATATTAATATTCTGTATATTCTCTCTAGCATGTAAATTTGAAAATATGACTTTAGAAGGAAGATAAGTTACAAGTACTACTATCAAATTTAAAACTCCTTGGTGAAATATACAATCTTACAAAAAAGTGTTTAAAAGACCAGATAATATTTTTCGTACAAAGCTCCATTTAATCAAATATAAATTATTCAACCTAGTGGGCTTTAAAATACGGTGTTTACCCCTTTAATTTCGACGTTTAGAGATAAATTGGCTACTTATATAAATTGGATCAACGCATTAATTCATGGATCAATACGCAAACCTCTCCATAGGATAATCTAACAGATCTCTTCATAATTAGAGGTTTACTATCTCACTAATAGTTGAAATATTGGGCAAATTAATGGAGCAGTATTCAACTAAAATTATGTAGTCCTTTTTGAAGATTTAGTTTCCTTCTTAGAGAGATTTTACACAATTAAAATTATTTAATTAGTTAAGGTCTGATAGTTTTAAATAAGAAGGTTCAATATTTATATTATAATTTATCGTTGAGACTAAAATAAATTTCTGCTCGTAAACTCAATACTACTTTTTGTCACAACAAATTATAAGCCCTTTGTAAAACTACATAAAATTTGTACGTGAATTGTGTACCCAAAAATAAGTTTTTTTTATCAAACATAAAATATATTTTCATTATTATCACCAACAAGAAAGTAATACAGACAAAAAAAAAGTTTCTTCACTTTGACATAAAATACATGATCAAGCTGTTCAAATATTCCACCCTCGTAGAATTTTTCTCATAACTTTTTTTTTTCATGTACAGCACTCTGGAAAAGAACAGACATCAGCCAAGGATTTTAAGAGCTCATCCCCTTTCTCAGCATTTTTCTAATAAAAATATGTTATTTATGAATAATATAGTGGTTTCCGCAGAACTCCCTTATATATATATATTTTTTAATCTGATCGCGTATTTGAAAAAGCTCTTAGGTTCATTCAGATAGCGAATATTTCAAAAAAAGTATGCGAATGTAAAAGTGGCACATTTAATATAGACTCAAAATATAAAATTTCAAATCTAACACATAATACCAATAATTTACCATGCTCGTGACTCCTAAAAGATATATATCTATATACGTTGCACTAATGAATAGAGAAAAAGGATAGTATAATTTAGAGGAAATGTAGCCTTCGTTCACCCTGATAGGTAGTAGTCTTACCTTGCTTTGTTACACTATGGCACAGCTAATGAGATAGAGCCATAGCTGTAGTCCGCTACAGCAGAGGATAGAGAAAGGAAAGGGCCGATCCTATTTCATTCTTTTCTCATTTATTTGAGTTATTTAAAATGCACGTTCTGAAATGATTTATTACATCAGCACACGACTTATAAAATAACTTAGATCTAGAACAGACACAACACCCAGCCCCCAGCCCCCAGCCGTTAATTCATCACTCTGAAAGGTGAAACCAACATTTCACCAAAAATAAATGTTTAGTCCATGCCAGGAGTCGAACGTGGGACTCTTAGCTTAGTATAGACAGACACGCTACCAAATGAACTAAGGTAATGGACCCGACCCTATATAAACAAATTTTTAAGAAAATAAAATCCTCCCATGACATTTTTATATCATAAAAATTAAAAATAAACTTATACAATCCAAGAAACCCTTCAATCAACACACGCCCTCACCTACATCTTAATTATACATAAAATGCCAACCTCACTTATCTCAAGAAAAAAATAATAATCCTTCCCAATCCAAACACACAGTGCTATCATCATAACCACCAATTAAATAACTCGCATGGTATTAAGCAAAAAAAGAAAATATTATTTTTTACAAACTTAATTAACGATACGATTTTAATATAATATTCACCTTGATACCATGAGGATAAGGGTCTGTGATTGCAACCTGTAACTCATAAAGTCAAACCATCCCAATACTCGGAAACTGTATCGGCGCTTCTTTCTGATAAGTAAGCTCAAGAGTGGGTGGCAGCCGAAAGATAGTCCGTCAATGTAAGACCTCCACCTTTCAGCGTAAGCAGAATGAACCTTCATTTTTTGTTTTGAGAAATAGTGTAAAGTCATTTATTAAAAAAAAAAACTTGACCAAAGTTTGAACCTCAACCTCCTCGTCATTAGGACAGGACGAGTTTTACGTTTAGTCCAGGTGCCATTGGTAACAATGTTAGCGAATTAAGGCTGACACATCTGTCAGCGAAAGAGTATAAATCTCTGATACTCCACGCGGCTTAAAATAGATTGGTCTGTGTCGTTTTCTGTAATTACTTCTCTACTAGCTTTTACCCCTTGAGACTTCGCCCAGAATAGTTGATAAAATAAAAAAAATTAAAAAAAATTGATAAGTTAAATAATATATTTCTTTTACTAGGAGATATTATATATGATATTTTATAGTATATCTTATATACGAAAAGTTTAAACATTAGTATTGTAAAATTAATATAAAATCAAAGGCTGGTAATAGTTCTATATGTTATTCCAGTACATACTCTACCAACGTACAAAGTTTCATTCTAATCCGTTCAGCAGTTTTGGCGTGATCGAGTAACAAACATCCAAACACACAAACTTTCGCATTTATAATATTAAAGATATATTTACTTCTCTATTATGTCTAATCTTATACTTCCTTCAACCCTTCACTAACAACTACCCTTTGTCATGTCAATAAGAAAGAACGGAAAGAAAATCACTAAATCTTAAGGTAAAGAGGAAAGCTGACTGATAACTCTCAGATATTTTATTTTCTGTTGGGAACCTATCAAAAAACTACTGTATTTGTTAGAGGAAGGCTAAATCTAGAGCAGGTTTTCATCAACTTTGTCTAATAGTTCCTCAATATGATTAAAAAAAAAGTCCTTAAAATAGCTAGTATCAGATTTTCACACTTTTTTTAGTTACTGAAACTCAAATCATAGGGTTGTTAAGTTAAAAGATATTTAAAGTTTATTTTGGCGTATACCAGTATACAAGTGTTTTCTGCGGAGTGATTACCCTTTTACCATTTTATTATAATTTAGGTTGTAATATTATTTTGTAGAGCATTCAATGACATGTTAACAAATCCATGTAGTTTTGATTGACAAATTAAAGCTTCGTCATTCCTGACATTAAAAAGAAGAGAAATCCTTGTTTGAAATACCATTTTCCTATATTGTTAGTAATGCTTTTTCTGTATAATAATTATTCAGAGCTATAATTTTGAGAAATATTCACTGAGAAACATTTTACTATTTTATTTACAATACTGTGTTTATTCTATTGTTTTCCCCTCACCTATGTGGTTTTAGATCTTCTTTCTAGACAAATGCTTTTAATTTGTTTTTGTTGAAAAAAAGTATCTAGCCAAGCTCGTTATTTTAATAACGTTTTTATTTTTACATTTAGTAAGAACTTACAAAATATTGCATCCATTTTGTTTCGAGTTTAAACATCGTATTCGGTGCACCGGATAAATTTAATTTCCAGATATAGCTAATTTTTAATCATATTAAATCGACAAGCTTTTTGTCTTACTTTCAATAACATTAACACAATTGGTTCAATGCACAGTTTATATAGAGTATAATAGATTTTTTCAAATACTTATAAATATTCCTTAAGAAGCCTAAGGCAGCCCTTAATGTACTGCACATATGTTGGAAGCAAAGCCCAAAAACGGCTAATGGGTGAAGTTTTTGCTCAGTCCTATGATTGGACGTCTTAACATGATAAAGCCCGAAGTTCTGTTCACTTTCGGACTTTGGCCATCTCCAAACAACCAAATTTAGGATTGTGCAATTACTAAGCGACCAAAGTTGAAAATTGAGTCCTTAGATAACGTTAATTTGGTTTAGGTTAGGTTAGGCTTCAAAAAATTAAATTTGGTCAGTTGTTCTTGATGATTTAAAATGAATGTTTAGTTTCTGTCCGGTTCTATTTACATATCAGTGAGATCCATTTGCCCTCTTGAATTAATATAGTTGCTCAAAATTGGGTACGCGCTACCTGCTCAGTCTGGTAGAGAAATGAACTAAAATGTTATTTCAATCTTTGGTTGTTTAGTAATCACACAATCCTAGGTTTGGCTGTTTAGAGATGACCAAAGCCCGAAATTGAATAGAGCTTCGTACTTTGGTCATTTAAAGACGTCCAATCTCAGGGTTGAGCAAAAAAATTCCATTCATTGGCTGTTTTCATGTTTTGCACCCAACACATACAAGTATTAGATTGATTAAATAGCAAGTTGAGTAGCAAAAAAATATGGTAACTTAAAAATGAATTTAATTAAAATATTTATTCCAAAAAATACAATATGATAAAAAAAATCCCTCAACAAATGTATCTAAACTTAAGTCATTACTGTCTATTAAACATGACTCGTTGCTTCGCTTTCTCTTATCAAATGCGTACAAGCTTTTTTATTTATTTTTTGCTTCATTTCTCATTTATTCATCTCAAAACTTTATGTCTCACGGTATAATGCCTACCCCTCTCTGCTTTCCCTCCTTTTTATTTATTTTTTTGACATTTTTTATTTGACTGTTTTTTCTTTTCGCCACCACCTCGTTATGGTACAATTGCAGAGGATGCGCAGAGTGGTACCATCTTTGTTGCTCCCATAATTCAATCCATTATTTTCTTTCTTTCTCTCTGTTTCGTATGAGTGCGGTTGTGTTCTTTATTTTAGTTTTACCCTATTTGAACTTTTTTTTTCCTATCTTTCTTTCATGCCTTTGTCATTCTTTCTTTTTTTT
>CABFOV010000908.1:90398-131224 GCA_902141375.1 Timema poppense
CCCCCCCCCCAGAAGTCCCTAAGTGACCAAGAAAGTTGAAATTTTACGCACTTATAGTATATATCAAGGAAAATACCTTAAAAAAAGCAGCATTTTCCATTTTATACCATTATTTTATTCAATAAAAATAGAATTAATATAGTTCACTTAATTTTTTTTATAAAGCCCAATCTTCACGCTTATCAATCGAAGGCTATGTTTTGATAGGTTGGTTAATGTTATAATCAACCCGTCTTAGACAAGCCTAAAAGATAGTAAATAAATAAAACCAATAGTGAAAAAAATTCTTAGAGTTTAACAAGATCCCAGTCGTAAAATATTTTATAATAGGACTAAAACGATTGTGAACTCAAGTGTTAACCATACTTTTTGATGAGAGTGTGACGTCACACCGTCTCTTTGCGACTTGTTCTGCCATACACATTTAATAACGTGGAAAGAATTCAATGACGCACCTATAAAAACGAGTCTGTGAAATTTATCGTATTTGGAAACTAAATAATCATAATATATCTTTGTCTAAATTCGAAAACTTTAAATAATAAAATAATTTTTATTTGCTAGTGAAATTTATTACATCCCGAGTTAATTCCCAAAAGTAAATATTGAATTATTTTTATGGATAAGGAGTAAATAGTTTAAAACAGTTAACACTATACATTTTTGAAATGACATTTTTTTTCTCAAAAGTTTTTACACTAATTCATAACTATTTTATGACTTTATAATAATATTTTGTGTAAGTATTATAATATATATAATACATTTTATGTCATGATTTTTATAAATTTATATTTTAAACTATTTTTCTCAAATACAAATTCTTATTTAAAATATTTTATCTGAATTCCATAAAAAATGTTGACAGTACGTATTGTAGCCAATGGGTCGCTTCCTCCAATGTATCCTCTTGATCTTTTCAAAGCAATTACCCCTCTTCTCTTTTCCGTTCATCCTTACCTCTATGGGGTGCTGATAAACACCCCCCGTACTGAGGTTCCCCCATAAACCTTACCCCATAAATATTATTAATAAAATCCTATCTGTGAGAGATATATTTTTTACCAAGGTATATGTAATTTAATATACTTCGCCATTTGTATCAGCTTCGACTCTTCTTGGAACGCAAAGCTTTATATAAACTCTACCCCAATTTTCTTAAATAGTACATATCTGATGGAAAAAATTACTAGATTTAATTTCACATATTCATAAGTCAATTCATGTGGAATGTAGCTTTCACTTTTGATAGAGGATATCATTATTTATAAACTAGCACTAATAGTGTTTTTTACTAAATGATTTCCCATTATCCTTCCACGCAAATGCGGGTATAATACCTCTAAATGCTTCCTTTCTCATCTCTACCTTATAAGAGTATTATTAATTATCATATATGCGTATAACCTCAACAGGTAGTAAGATCTGGCGATTTTTTATATATAAAGTTAAATATCATAATAAATGAATTCTATATGGATGTATGTATATAAATATGTAAATACCCTAACAAATTGATTCCATAAGGATGTATATACATACATCCGTATCTAATCAATTTTTTAGGGTATTTAACTTGTTGTAGAAACCATTTCCAATTTGACTATAAGTGATAGCCGTTTTTAAAGCACTCAAAGTGTAACTTCTCAAAATAGTTAAAATGCACATTTAAAAAATAAATTAAAAAATCAACTTATCATACTCTTATTTTGAATAATGATATCTTAAAGGCTCTCAATTTTTTTTTTATTGCATCCACAAATTTTGGAGTTTAGGGTCAGTTAGAAAAAGATCGTGTGGTATTTTCAAAGTCAAGGTCTTGACTTTTATATATAACGGTCACTCACGCAAAGTATATGAATGATATACATCATTAATTAATTACAGAAATTAAATTAAATTTTATTATTAGCGCCGCGTCTTACTATCCGTTCGGGTTATACGCACTTACGCTAATGTGTAATGGTAGGGTGATTGTGAGATGAAATGGAGGATCTACAGTTTAACGTGGAATCCGAACCACGATGGAGGCCTGGCATTCCCCACATTCACAAGATGTCTTGTCAGAGGTGAAGGAAGGGTTTGGTAATCAGATAAATCTTTGCCGGGACCAAGGATTGAACCCCGGACCCCAACACAGAAGTCAGAATTCTTACCCCTAGACCACCAGGACACCATCTGAAATTAAAACTAATAATTTTGAAACATCATCGAAAGGCATTTAAATAAATTTAAAATGTGTCTGACTTGATATATTCAAATTAAGACCTGTAATAAACTATTTAAATTTATTTTAATCCAGTACATTCTAATGACAATAGGGGCTACCGGTTTACTGTGGTTTAAACTTTAGTAACCTAAGGAAATAAGAACAGGTGGATGGTTATAAATAAAAGGCAACGACGTTTGATGTAGCTGATAAATAAAAAAAGCCATCCATCTCAATTGTGCCCACTGGATATTTACATCTCCTGAACAAAAGTAAGTGTTTCTAGCCTTTAACCCTACAGATGGCAATAAAAGCTGTCTGATTTAAAAAAAATGGTCACCAAGTCCTACTATTCATTCTGATTATACGTACATATACTAATTACGCTAATATGTTAGATTCGATAAGCATTTGCATGTTTAAGAAGCTTAAAAAACTAATCTAGGATTAATCACTTTAAGTACACATGACAGAGATTTAAACTCCGATCTCCCTGTCAGTGGTAGTCCAGTCTGTTTCGAGAGTGAAGCCTTAAATCACTCGACCCCTAAGGCGGGTCCCGAGTTCATATTAATATATCAACTGACCTGGTTCCAGTTTCAATTTGTTGTACTATTACATTTTGTATGAATATATGCGTAGAGTATGGCAATGTGTGTTTATAAATCAAAGAATGTTTGACTTAGCTGAAATAAGGTTAAAGAAGATTTTTTTTTCTCAATTAATATATTATTAAAAATTACATATAATCTACAAAACTGAGAATATAACGGTTTTACATTCTTTACTAGCGTTGGATATGTTTATCGAAGCTTGTAAATTTGACATAAGAAACATATTTTTGTACTTTTCACAAGATAGGAAATTTTAAAACTAAAATTAATATTTTAAAAGTTTGAAAAGGAATAAATAATATCAACAAAAGTAGAGTTTATAAAATATCTTAATAGTTGTAATGTGTATTGTGAGCCTTGGCAAACAAATGCACTAGAGTCGTGACCGTCTGGTCTTCGGCTATCTGGCCCTGTTCTCGGTGTTAGCAAGTTAGTTTTAAAATAAACAAACCAGTACATAAATAAATAAAAAATTCGATGGTAAACACCCTTCAATCGTTAGATTGGAGAAAGCAAAGCATAACTGAGATACACGCATACATTACTATGGCAGTCTCATACGCTTGGTCGATATAAATAGCAGCACTGTTTTGATTTGGCTGAAACAAAAGCTGCTGCAAGGGAGGTGTATATAGCAGCACTGTTTGATTTGGCTGGAAACAGAATTTGTGTCAAAGGAGGTGTGTGCGAGGCGTCATACCGGAAAATATTTACACTCGGACTCCATATTATCCGGCTTTTCCACTATCCGGCCCGGAATGTCTACAATGAAGGCCGGATAATCGCGACTCGAGTATGTAAGAAAACATTGGGCCAGTGTGCGACAACCCTTTTAACTGATAAACCCTCTCACTTGTATAATGCTGTCATATGCTTATATTAACTAGTACAATCTAGTACAAGAACTTGTTAATAGCAACTTAATTGGCTGGCCTGGATAAGCTAAGGGGAGGAACCTCGAGGCTAAGAAACTTTGGACGCTAGAAGAGTTGAAGAGAAGCCCTGTTCTGTCCCCTGAATAGCTTTACCTTCACATTGATTGGTAGTATGTCTCACTGTGCAACTTTGATGGGGACACTCGTTCAGGATAGTCCACACTACCCGACTTATATTAAAGGGCACACAGTCAACTGAGGATCCCAATCAGGAGTTTGTGTCATATCTGAGATTATCGATCTCGGCCATGAAAGAGACTTTTCTAGTGCAGAGAGCTTTTTAGGATTAGTTCACCCTTTGTCAAATGTTTTTGAAATACTAAATAAGAAAAGGGTAGTGCATATGGATATGAAAGTAATTCTACCTTCGGCTAGTGCTTTTAAACATAATATTTAGGATAAAGTATTTAGCTAGTGCATTTGGATATATGAGGGTAATGCCACCTTTGGTATCGATGTGAAGGTAATGTCACATTTTGCCCCTGATTTCGGACACACAGTATATGTGTAGGGACCTAGTTAGCGCAGCTGAGATATAGCCGAACTCACGCCAAGAAATTTCGTGGCGTAGAAAGAGCATGTAGTAAATTGTGGCCTTCCCCCGCCACATCTTTCTAACCATGGGAACTGCACCAGATGCTCTTACACCAGTATCGCATGAACTTTAGGTTGTAAAACCAGCCAAGAGCTCACCATCTCCTCTTGGAGATCTGGAAGTCAAGCCAGCATAATTTTTTTTCGATTTATTTAATTTTGATGAAAAGTGTTGATGGAAATAGTTTTTACTATGGTCGCTTACTATACTATCGAAAGTGGATGTGTACAAAGTTTATTAATTTGTTTTTTATCTCCTTCAGTTAATAGAATTGTTTGAGTAGTCTATCTCGCAATAGACTGGACTCCTGGTGAAGGGAAGATCAAGGTTCCAATCTTGATGAAAGTTTTACTGAGGATGGATTTACCTAAATAGTTTTCCGTTACCCCTCTACGCAAATGTAGGGCACTTCTTCTTATTTCAATGTTTCTTATCCCTGACATATTGGAGTACCTAGTACATTTTATGGGTGTGAACCAAATGGGATTTTTTTTAAATTTGAACCGAGTTTTATTACTTATTTGATCTATCCAAGATTAATCACAATACTATTGTACTTCAGTACTATGGAATAGCGGGTATATTATAGAGGAGTTGAACCTTAATTAGCGGGGAAGGATAGTAGGAATATATTTTGAGAAAATAAATACTGGTGCACTGAGATTGTATTAAATCCCCAAAATCCTTGTCACTAGACGAGCCTGACATTGATTCCACGTGACCACTGATGCAATCATATTGTTCTTTAATTTTGGTTCTTCTTTTAAAAAAATTGTAAAAGAATTGTGAGGAAAACGTTATTTTTTATATGACTATTTCGAGCAAACATAGCTTATTATCATTAGAAACTAAAATTATTCTTCAAATTATGTTCATATAATATATGTATCTATACATATTTAGATAAACATTATCTGTCATCAGATTGTTGTAAAATTTAATTCACTTGCCTACATAATAATATCGTTTTTTATTGTTTCTGTCTGGGGAGGATTTCAAACCCATAACAATTTGGCAATAAACAGCTGTAAAATAGTAAAGTGTTAAATTTTGTCAACATCACATTTAAAACTCATAGTTGTTTCCTGGAATAAAGGAATGTTACATATTTTTATGTTCCTGATTTCAAAACCATGGTTTAGTCAATCTTATGAATATTTTACTATTAATTTAAGTTTTGATTTTATCCACTACCATTCATTGCGTTAAACTAATTAACTGTATTAACAAACAGTTCTAGATAATCGTGCAGTATGTTGAAATGTGTTTTTAAATATATTAAAAGGTGATCAATTGACCACAATTGAAAAAATTGAATTATTATTCTAAGTGTGGAATTTATTATAAATTGATAATATATTATTTAAAAAGCAATTTCCTTCACATGTGTTCATAGAAATAATTTGTCATATAGTTGTATGAATAATGATCTTTGTTTTCAACTAAATTATTTAATATAATTTTTTTTTCTAATTTCAATTTGGTAATCACTTAAATCTTTTAAATACACCAATATACAGGATTGTAATTTAAGTTTTATGAGAGTCAAATAACAAAAAAAATTAATTTTCAAATTTTGATGGTTCTATAGACGAATTGGTTGAGCACAAAGAATAAATCGTTTAAAAATTCAAATCTATTAAAGGATGACAACGTGAACACATTTTGTAATTTATGTTTGCATTTGTAACGTAACAATGCCTTTTTAAACAATGTTTCCCAAATCAAACTACTTTTAATTATATGGGCTTTATTTTAATGGTGCTAGGCTTTATGCACAGTTTCTTGACAACCCCGTAAGGGAATGGCGTGTTTATGTATATGTGTGTGTGTATGTGTATATGTGTGCGTGTGTGTGGTACATCGTATAGTTAAAAATCTGTAATGGGTCCACCACACACCCAAAGGGATACACAAAAAATCATTTTTCCTCATAATAAAACACTCATAGGTTGAAAAATAAATATATATAAACAAATCTTTATATCAACTTTACAAATGATCTGTATTTTTTCTATTTAAAACAAAAATGTTACACTGAAGTTTACCATTTATTGTAGGCTACACATACTTTATGGCATAATTATTTAAGTAAATACGTTGTTTTCTTTATCGTTACTTTCAACATTCAGACAAAATCATTACTAGAAAAGAAGTTTATGGATGGTGTAAAATATAGAAACCTTTTTGGGGAAGCATTATTTTTTTACGATGCGGGTTTTTATGGAACGTTTTTATGGTCGCAGATGACGCATTTCATCTATTTATGGATGGACGTAATCGGTAAGCCATTTTTAGCGTTTTAGTCGTTTAACCACTAAAGTCATATACATTTCATATCTGGGACGAATCCCTGTTGATAAATTTCAGATAGCAAACAAACAAAAGCTCGAGAATTTAAGTGATGTATTCTAGGATATTATCTCATTATAATGTCTAATACTAAATAATAATAGTTAATACCCACAACCGTGGGCGGGTTGTCTGACGCATCAGAATTACGTGGACTGGATTGAAAGTGTTGGATATGTCTTAAGTTTAAATCTCATCTACTTTCAGTGGAGGAGATTTTACGGACTTTTACCATCAGGGGTTTCCCATCTTCTATCTATGCTAATGCAGTTCACCTACTTTGAAACAAAAACAAAGCAATTATAATACCCTTTGATTAAGTCATTAATATCAATGGCATTTTACTTAGTAGTGGTAATAATAATAATAATAATTTCAAACATAATGATAGTTTTTATAACTGCTAATGTTTTGGAAACTTGAAGTTGATACTGAAAGCACAATTTGAATTCTCTCTTAGGAGGCGTTTTAAAACTTTTATTGAATCTCTTAGCATTAAAAATAGCCTACTATTTTTGAGTAATTTTTCGCTATTGTAAAACTAGAATTATAACTTTTAAAAACGTATTTTTTTATTTTTAATGTTAATGAGTATGTTAATATTATATTTCAAAATTCTTGAAAATCTAGAAGATTCCTTAATCGTTCACTATCTTAGAGAATTATAGATTACACCATATATAATGTTTTGTTATGGATTACCTTCTATATGATTTGAAAATGTTACTATCCACGAAAACCGTTAAAACACAACTAGCTTTATCTGTCTTTCTAACGATCACACCGATTGAAATACAAATTCGTCGAACTTGATCGGCCAAACAGAGAGTTCCTTTACGTCCTGAAGCGCGAGGACAGGCTAGTAACGAGGATCCAATCGATAAACTCTCATTTCCTACACTACTTCCTCATTACAACTCTATCCTACTTTCCTCCTATCACCATCTCCTTCCCCATTACATTCTTTGCACCCCCACAGCCACATTTTTTTTTAGTCCCCAAAACAAACATGTTGGGACAGAGCTCTTTCTACCCAATACCGAACTGATAATGGTGATAGTTTCCGCTCACTCTATAAATTCTCTTTCTTTATCCTTCTCTCAGTCTCATCAAACACACCCATCTGATCTCATACCCCACTCAGCCCCTCCCCCCCTTTAGACATCCCTTAGCGTCAGCTTCCATTTCACACACAACCATTTCTTCGTCTCCTTTCACTAACCCACCCTTCCTTTTCAAAACCTTAGCGACGAGGTGGCAGCTTATTAACGGGCAGCTAATGAACATTTCATTCTCTTCTTCAGTTTCCTTTTCTTCTTCTTCTTCCGAATCACAAATGAGTGTTTTAGTCAAATCTCATCTATTAAATATGGCCCAAGTCACGGCAGCCATTATTGCTTGCAATTCATACTCCAACGTCCCTTTCTCTAAAATGTTGTGTGACAGTAAAAAAGCGCTTTACGTAACACTAAAAATACGTCCAAGCCTATTTATAAATTTATCATTATTATTAGATTTTAACTGTATCTGGTGACTATAGGGTAAAGTTACCGAGATAGTACATAATATCAAAATTAAGAATATCAGGGAACTTGATTTAGGTATTAACGGATTTATGAAAATCTATCAGGTTATGGTACGAACAAAATTTAAACTGTGAGCTGGCATAGTTTATTAAACTATGAGAGTGGCAATATGATGGCAGATACAAGCGAAATTTTGGTTCGATGAAACTACCACTCCAGTCATATTTTAAATTTTCACGAAAGATCCAAATTGGGTGAACTAATTGAAATCTATACTGTTGAACCACCGCGTCTTGCTACCCGTCCGGATTATACGCACTTAAGATAATGTGTAATGGTAGGGTGATTGTGAGATGAAATGAAGGACCTACAGTTTAACTTGGAATCCGAACCACGGTGGAGGCCTGAGCATTCCACATCTTCACAAGTTATGATTAATACACGTCTTGTCAGAGGTGAAGAAAGGGTTTGGCAATCAGATAAATCAGTGCTGGGACCGAGTATTGAGCCCTGTACCCCAGCACAGAAGTCCGACACCTTACCCTTAGACCATCAAGTCACACTTTTGAACCACTAGTCCCAGAGTAGATTACATATAAGTGAAGTAAAAAAAACTATTAAGAAGTTAAACAACCATAAATATCCAGGTATATATTCAATTTCAGCAGAGTTAAGAAATGTATAGGGTGAAATGTTAGTAATAGATATTCAAAAATTTCGATGTTCCATATGGAACGATAAGGTATTACCACTAGAATGGAAGCAAAGTATATTCATACACATTTAAAAAAGAGATAAAAAGAGTGTAATAGCTACAGAATTATTTCACTATTCCCAACATTCTACACAATTTTATTCAACATACGTAATTAAAAAGAGATTGACTCCAAATTCATAGGAAATAGGGGGTCATCAGTGTGGATTTCGACTAAATAGATTAACAACACCTCGAATTTTTACTATTCGACAAACATTAGAAAGTGGTAATACAACATGACTGTACATCAATTATACATCAATTATACATAGATTTAATAGATTTTAAAAGGCCTATCATTCTATGAAATTATCAGCTATGTTTGGGATACCCAAAAAACTCTCCAAACTAATTGATTTATGTTCGACGGATACGCGTGGTAGGGTACTGGTCGGATGTCACTTAACAAATACTTTCGAATCAAATAGCAAAAGCTATTATATATGTAGTCGACGATTTCAGCACGTCAATTATAGGCTCTGCCTTAGAATATGAGTGAAGAATGACCCTGGGCACGGGACAATTCCTGGATAGCTCAATGGTTAGTGCATTGGTGTATTAAGCCAAAGGTCTTGGGTTCGATTCCCGTGTCCAGGTGTAATTTTTCAATTCTCAAAAATACTTTCGAAATTCATAATGAACCGAAACACATAGATGCACTTGCCCCATTTCTTCTTAATCTCACCTTAAGAGATATTATATTTGTAACAAACGAGAGTAGGGACTGGTATTTATATTTATAAACATAAAACACTAAGTTAACGTTAACGCATTTAATGTCTAACATCCAAGACTTAGAGACACAATAATAGAATACATGGAAAACTATGAAAGCACAGTTCACTTGATCAGGGTAAATATATTTAAATAAATATGAGTGTGTTTAGTGTTATTTATGTCCCTTAAAATAATCAGATCAACAGTTTTTAAATAATGCGTTAAATTTCATATTGATGAGGTGGCTTAATATTTAATGACAATATCATGCATACAAATTATGTTAGTGTTGTTGCAACGCAAACATGTATTTGATAAGAAATATCAATATTTGCTTTCTAGTATGTTAAAACTACGTTTTTATAAAGATTTGTAATTTGCTTGTCAAAATAATAATTAATTTTCCGGCACCCCAATGAAGTTGGATTAGACTGATAGACCATTATTGCGCTTGCTTTACACAAATTAATCCAGTTTGAAGGGTCATCAAAAACTAATTATTTTTTCGATGTAAAATAAAACATTTTTTTATTTGACCTAACACTCGTTAAACTTGAAACCAATCATTAATTCAATACTGAAAAGTAATATCATTAAATAATGTTTTTAATGTGATGTCAAGTGGGAAATATTTTCCACGGTGTAATTATAGCGTAGAGTTCATTTATGTTGGTCACATTGGTCAACTTACGACAGAATATTATCTAATATTCTTAATTTACGAGAATCAATCGAAAAATAATCTTTTTTTCCACATATTTTAATTTTTTTTTAACGCAGTTGTAAAATTATTTTAAAAAGTTTTACTCTAATTTATGTCTGTATCTAGTAACCATTTATATAATTTTTTTAGCACCAAGTCTTACTATCTGTTAAGGTTATATGTTGTACTAACTACGTTAATGAGTAAGGGATTAGGAGGGTTAAACTCAAAAGTAATGTATCAACATTTTCGTGGAGGAAGAGTGGAAAAATAATTTTGAAAGAACCCCCTCTTTGTACACCCGAATGGGATTTGAGCCCCGATATACTCGTAGTCGGTAGACTAGTCTAACATAAAAATGACGCCTTAGACCATGCGGCCACCAAAGCAGGTCTTATGATACTCGAATAACTATTTGTGTCATTATTATGAATTTTAAAAATTTACATTAAAAAAATTACAGGTGAAATATTTGGTGGAAATAATATTTTTAATTAATACCTTACTTATAGAAAGGGTTTCGTTTGTGAATTTGTTTTGTATGTTTGTGATAGACTCAGAAACTTCTTAACCGATTCATACAATATTTTCACTTACTGTATGTTTTTATTATAGTCTCAGGATTACATTAGGCTACATTTTTTCCTGTTAAAAAATCAGTCGTATTAAGCCACGTTAAATTGATAATTGTTTATCAATACAAAATAAATAGTTTGTAATTAGTACTAAATTTCTTTCTATCTAACTCAATCACCAAATCAACTTTAAGTGCAAAAATAAATTTTAAAATACATTTTAATCTTAATTCCGAAGAGAAATTATATTTTTGTTTGGTTGCCTGTTTCGTATTAACATTATTAGGTAAGCCGTGCTCTTTGAGAAATAATGCTGGCAAATAAGTTTCGTTCCTCATCTTTGTTTAATTTGATCTTATATTTACATATATACATATTCAGACATTAAAAGTCATATTAAGCTACAGAGTAGCAAAGGAAATAATCATATAAATAAAAGTGTATATTTGTATTTGTAATGTGTATAATGTATCAAATAAATTTTTGTGTGAGCTCTGTATCTTCAAGACCAAGAAACATTGCATAGATACTAAGGGAAGGACACCTACATAAGTGAAGATGTTAACCTATGCTTGTATTCAGAGCCTAACGTCTTGGACCACTTGATCACCGGTGAGGGTAGCTATGATATACAAAGACCTACAAATTGAAAGATAGCATTCTCATTTTAGGAAACCAATGAGAGTGAAATAATGAACAATTGTTCATCAGCTATACGTTTGCGAGTCTGACACTTTGGACAGCTTGAACAATTCAAGTGGATTAAGATCCACTAAGGAGTATGTAAAACCTATATTGATATACATATTGTATTTTTGTGTCCATGTTCACTGCCTACAAGTCTATATTTTCGTTTCATGTGTACCCGTAAATATACTATTTTCTATAGATATGGATTAAAAAGTTGTTTCTAAAATTGTATGTTTTATCTTTAAATATAAAGTTATTACTGTCCAAATTCCATAGATTTTATAACGCTCAGATAAGTCAATTCCTATGAAAATTGGACTGTATATACCGTATGAGATTTTTTATGTAACAATTAGATTAAAAGTGTAGATTAATTGTTTTAATAAGCTTGTCCCATTTAGTGTTTTTATCAATTTATATAATTATTAGAATTCATTTAGTTGACAAAGATGTTAACTATATATAATACGGGTGAATGCGAATGAACATTTCTTAACTATTCTCTTTATTTCTGTACGCTTAATTTATAAGTTACTAATAATCTTTTTCATTAAATGTATTAATTCTATTTTTAAATGGTGAACCCGTTTAAAATAGTTGTATATTATTTATTTAGTACGTTTTCTCATAGTTTTAAGGTTCTTAAAAACCACTACTATTCAATATTTCCATTATTTTTACAACTACAAAATCAAATGTATATTGGTGAATATACGAGTAAAATCCTAAAATGCAATAATTAAGTCGTTCTCTAAACCCAGTTTTAAATATCTACATACCATTGATCCTTTCAGAAAAGTTGCGTATTTTGAAATATATCACAGAGCTTATTTGTTTGTAACTCGATGATAATGAACTTATACGCTTCTAATATTCTAAATTTTTATGTTAAGGACTGTACCTCATACTATATTGGTGTAAGAACCCCCCTAACCCCCCTCTCCACCAAGCTATTTAATGCACTAGCTGAATTTCAATTCTGTTTTATATTCCTTTGTTCAGCATGTAAGCAGCTAATAGATATCACTTCCCTATTCTGATAGCCCAACTTTACCTGAGTTGGTAGTAGAGACATTATGCTCGTAATGAGTTTCGAGGTTCATACCTTCTACGTGACGCTTTTGTAAACCTCTACAGGTACAACGCGCGTTCAGAATTCAGGAAACTGCTTTTGACAAAGAATCTCAAAACTAATTTCCCACACTTTTTTTTGTTTGTTTGTTATATATCGATGCTAATGAGCAAGTGATCTTTTGTAAATGAGATTGCAAAGAGTAGACTTCAAAATACCAATTTGGGCCCCCATTTTGGAGATTGTTTCCTACGTCAGCGATGCCACAAGTTTGTTATGGTGGAGTAGGTGAAGAGTCTGTAGTAGGTATCAAATAACAGTAGATACCATCGGGAAAAACCGCAAATTTATTCAAAATAGTTGTTTAATAGATTTATAGTTACTAGTAGTTATGTGAACAGTATACCATTACAAAAATGCTTAGTACATCGTGTTAAGTATTATGTTATGTTACTGTTGTTACTATAGTCTAAATATTTCTCTTCGCGTTTCAGGTTAAAATATATCCTATAATTTCTCTTTGGATTTAAATTAATAACAGTTATTGGTATAGTTATATTAATATAAATGAACGAAGTTTTAAACTTTAATCGAGTAATAGATGTCAAAATTAAAAAAAATATATAACCACGTCATTTTTACTAAGTTTAAAGAATGTCCCTGTTAAATATCACTAAAATTGGTCCACGCATTTTGATGTAATCGTGGAACAGGTGGACAAAGAGACAAAATTCTAAACATCCACTTCACTGGCCGTATGGTCTAAGGTGTCGCTCTCATGTTGGACTGACCTTCTTAAGACGGGGTTCAAATCCCGATCGGTACTTCTGAGGTTGATATTTTCTAAATGGTTTCCCACTCTCCTTTCAGGCAAATGCTGGTATATTACCTCTAAAATGCTTCCTGCCTCCTCACTTTCCCATTAGAGTAATAATTATACACCTGAGCAGGTAGTAAAACGTGGTGATAAAAAAAGGTTGTTCGAGTTAAAACAAGACGACTCTCCATCTAGTAGAAAATATGGTCAAATGGATGTTTTTTAAATGAACACATTTTAACAACTTTACAGCACGTTTGTTAAAAATATTTTCACGGTAGTAAACAACTTCTAAATTATTTTATTTTACTTTTTATAAGCCTGGAACGGATGATAATCTCTACTATGTTTCCGGAAGAGAGGAACCAAATTTCTAGTTATTTTTTAAATTACTTTATAGGCAACCCAAACTACCTTTATATTAAAGGAGGAAAGCTTAGTACCTTCAAACATTGTTAAATTCATAACCAGCGAAATAGAAACCAGCGTAACTTCTAGTTATCAGAACAAATTACTGTTCGTTATTTTATTTTAATCGAAATATGAAACAGTGAAAGTGTCCCAGTTTTAATGCGCTCCGTGTGTCCGCAAATATTCCCGCCTGAGGCAGTAGTCCACCAGCGGCACAAGACCATCACACACTAGGGATCCATGGGGAGATTACCTTACTCCCTAAACCGTGCACGAGGGTAGCACAAAATACCTCTTCCTCTCTCTAACATTCTCTCTCACGTTAATTTACTGTCTCTCTCTATCTTCCTCTTGCCCCTCCGCCACCATCTTTTTCTTGATTTGACCCCTATTTCTAGACCTACCTTACTTTTATATTATTTATATTCCCTTTTATTTACCAATCTTGTGTTTTTATCTTTTTATTACTAATTTCAATTTTCTCCATTACTTTTCTGCTTAGTTCTATATTTCCATCACGTTCTTGCTTTATTGCACATTTCCATCTCCTCTTCTTTTTACTGTTCTTCAACTTTACCACCTCCTCCCTCCTCCCTGCCCCCCTCGCCTTGACACCCCTCCAAACCCCACTAGCCCTTCTCTATTTTAGAGTGGAACTTTATACGCTGTTACATCCTCCAAACTGAAACCTAGTGCCCTTTTCTACTCCAAAATTACAAAACTCCTCAAACCGAGAGGGCTAGAGCAGACACTTGAAACTGCTCCTACTTATAAGCCATCAGCTCGTCAGTATCAGTTACAGTCCTATTTTCATAGCAAGGGTGTTTTAGAACATACAACCACTCGTGTTTTTTTTACGCATCGTTAACCACATTTGTACGACTTTATTAGTGTTATTTAATAGGTAATGATATCATCTATCAAAGGTGAAAGATGAAGATACCATGACTCAAGTATGAACTTTTCTATTAAATAAGACCTCGGTTATAAAAAAAATAGATCATATTCTTAATGGTTAAGGGTCGTCTCGGATGAATAGAAGGCACTTATAACGATGCTCTACATTAATTGTGTATCCTTGGTTTGAAACTCGGCTGAGGATATCGTGAGATAAGAAAATGAGTATGTGAATAGTAAGGATTCCTTTAAGACCTAAACTAAAATTTACACTGTATTTATTCAGTTCTGCTGAAAAAAAGAAATATATATAAATATACTTTATCTGTAATAGCATATTTTGTTTTTCTGCTTTTTATATGCGTACTTATATACTTATATTTACTTATATCTTATAAATAATTTATCTGGAAAAATATAAACATATTCGTATATCTGTACACCTGAAAGATTATATACATACTCTTCCAGATAAATAGGTATATGTATATACTCTTCCAGATAAGGTCTTACCATCCATAAGATGTATCCGAATCTATCCACGCAAATAGGGTAAGGGTCAGGAAGGTAAAGTATTTAATAAATGCAACAGAATTTTCAGGGTTGGAGAAAAGGAAACAATTTAGGATGAACCATCATCCTTAGACCCGGCTGGGGTTCAAATCCATACCTGCCCGTCACCGGTAAAACAGACTATACAATTCAAATAAATTGTGCTTACCAATATGTATTTAACATAATAGCATCATGGAATTCTTCATCGACCAGAGTTTAAATTGGTAAATAATATGGATAATGGTGCCGTATCTCGTACTCTGATGATAGAAGAATAGTACTACACAAACGTACAAACTTGTTCATAGTCTATTAAAATTTAGGGTGACCTGGCGGTCTAGGGTTAAGGTGTCAGACTTCTGTGCTGGCGGCAGGGGTTCAATCCTCGGTCCCGGCACAGATTTATCTGGTTACCAAACCCTTCCTTCACCTCTGACAAGACGTGTACTAATCACAACCTGTGAATGTGAGGAATGCCAGGCCTCTACCGTGGTTCGGATTCCACGTTAAACTGTAGGTCCTTCATTTAATCTCACAATCAACCCTACCATTACACATTAGCGTAAGTGCGTATAACCCGAACGGGTAGTAATACGTGGTAGTAATAATAATAATAATAGTAATAATATTAAAATTTAAAACAACATTTCTAAGATTCAGTAATCGGTAAAATAACCTTTAATGATTTTAACTTAGAAAATAATGAACACATGTTCTTATTTATCATTTTAAACACGGTTTTTAACAATAAAAAACTGTAAAAATATTTGAAATTTTCAAAAATAGATTGTTTAAAGGAATATTTCCCTTAAAAACCAGTATATAGTGCTATTTTTAATTTCAAACATATTTGTTAGGTTCATTTAAGAAACAAATTCGATATTTAAAAATACAGTTATTTGTAAACGAGACTTAAATTTCAGGACAAGAATTAAAATTAAACAAAAAAAAAATCCTGAGGTTTGATCATAAAACAACTAAATATCAAGTTGGAACTAAACCCATTCAACCGTTTTGGCCGTAACCTCGGGGACAGATAAACAGACTGACAAACAAAAATAGACACGGAGGCACACAAAAATTCAAGATTCATCGTAGCCTCCAGTTTTAAAATTTTCGTGACTCAAATACTTTCTGTATATGAGAAGTTAAAAACTATCAATTAATAATAAATATATTTGTTCACCATATTAACGAAAAGTTTGTGTAGAAGGAATCAAAAGAAGTAGACTAACTAATGTTTTGGAGGAGAAAGTGAATGAAAATAATGGTCTGTGATTCATTTAGAATATATAATTTAAAAAAAAAGTTTTTATATCCCTCTTTCTGCAATTTTTATATTTCAGATTTTTTTTTTTTTATTACCGTATAATACCACGTAGATTAAAAAAAACACACTAAAATCACAATATATCCAGTTGGTGTTTCCTCGTTAGAAATACGAGGAGCAAAATTCCAACCAAACAATATATCCTGGAAGGGTATATAGGTCACCATGTGAGTTACAGACAAGGTAAGGTACGTTTTAACTCTTGCCGCCGCGCGCACCTTGTAAATGTGGTTATTAAAGCCCTGCCTAACCGTAACGAACTGAGTGTACACCTATTGTTTCGAAACCAAGCTACCGCACCTCTCAGAACTAGCTCTAAATCCCTCGCACGAACCACCTTCATTCGCTGACAATTCGGGAAGATGAAGCAATGAAAGGAATAGGAGAACAGGAGTGGAAAGGGAGGGGCGCCTGGAAACGCCGTAAAGTCGCGTAAGAATTTTACGACATACGACCCATGGAAAACCTCTACTTATATTCCACTTATACTCCTTTTCCCACCCCCATATGTTTGTTTTATTATATTACCTTTATAATAGTTTGTTGGCAAAGCGTCTGAAAAAGGCTTTTAAAAACGCTTTAATTCTGGTTGAAATACAAATCCTAGAATTTATAATAAATCCCAATACTTTTATGGTGTTAGATTCTCTTCCCCGGCTCTAATTTTTTGTCGTGCATTTGAATTACATTGTTGAACCGCACATAATCCGAATAAGGTATCAACTTATAGTATTAGTGTTTATATGTACCCTACGAAAAGTACCTAGTAATATATTATTTGAAAAATTGTCCTAGTACGAATTAAAACTCTCAATCTTTGTTGTAGCACGCCAATGCTATACAGACTGATATACAATCAAGCTTGATTATCACGTAAACACGTTTTATTTATTTACAATTATTGCTCTCACTTCATGAATTTACATTAAAAAACTTTCTTTATATTCTGGTTATAAAACACTGTTACACATGTACAATTAAAAATATTAATATATCGACTAGCATTGACTATTACTAAGATTACAAAATGTCATTTTTGACGCAAAGTTGTGGATTATCAGATAATGTTTTTGATTAATTATTTTGGTGGAATATAACTACCTATAAGGACAATTTAATTTAAATTTTTGTACATGTAAAACTTAAAAATACAATATTTCGTTACTAATTCACTATTTATTTAAAAGCTAAAAATAAAATTAATGTTAGAATATATGTATAAGTAATGTAATTATAATTTATTTTGCTTATCTAATTTTTATTGATTAAAAATGTCCGATTAAAACAAATTTTTATGGGCGTTACAATTGAAGTAATCAATAGATCAAACAATAAAACGTCAACACGTTATTAAGATTCACATATCGATAGTTGATGTTTCCTTGAAAAGCAAGTATCTGATAGGTTATATTCAAACTTTTATCTTGTAAAGAAGGTAAAATAATCTATTTATAAAATTATCTCGTGAGATCAGAAAGAAAAGTATATCAGACCCAATGCTTACTCATTCTATTTTTTTCTCCCCTCGTCGTGACCAATAGGAAATTTGGTTCTGTCAAGATGATAGCACTGCCGGGAGAAGAAGACGCATGACCATTTTACTTTTCTTCTAAAGAAACTTTTACTTCTTCCTAAAAAGGGGTAAGAAAAAAAAACTTTTTTTTTTACGACATTTATCAACTTGTAACTTTGTACTTCCTCAGATTTCCGTTGTGTGTCCGAGCGTAAAAGATTCTGAATAGTTAACCAATAAATAGCAACTGTATAGGACGTTTGGGTATTATTTCTCGATATAGTCGGACGGCTACATCAGTGCCCAGATGTTACGATAAACCTAGATTTATTATTTTTCAGACATGATTAAATTTCACTTAGACCTTTTTAAAGATGCATAATCCTATGTGAAGAAGACATATAATTTCTTGGAAAGGGTAGAAACTTTTATATACCTGTATGTATATATATATATATATATATATATATATATATATCTTTTGGCATCGCGTCATGCTAGCCGTTCGGGTTATGCACTTATGTACTAATTACGCAAATAGTTTTTAGGGACAAGGTATGTTATTAGAGGAAGTGTACCAGCATTTCCGTGGAGATAGGTTTGGGGAACTATACAGGAAAAACCTCCCTCAGTAGACCCGACCAGGATTCGTACCCCCCGGTCTCCCCCGTTATCAGCAGTTTAGTCTCCCCGATAGTTCGCCCACTGAAACGGGTCCACTATCTCTACTGATTACGTTTAGTTACTGTCATGTAGGCTACACCAAACATGTTCAGTCCGTTATTACTGAGCTAGTTTTTTTACAGGTCACCGGCTCAAGTTGAAATATTTTAAACTACAAAAATTAGGCCCATAAGACTTTCGCAAATAGACGCTACTGTCCATTATTTTTTGTTAATTTTCATCAAATTAATTCCTTACACAATATATGAATATATTTGTTGAAACTACATACATATTCGTCAGTGTTTTTATTTTATTTGGACATAACGTCTCATATATTTTATGTGCTGGTTGCGACCAACTCTTCGATAACTTATACTTCATTCACGGTAGGAATTACTTTCTGAAAGGTCTTTTTTCCTACCAATATCCTACTATATAGTAGATTTCTGGTAGGAAAAAAAGACCTTTCAGAAAACAATTCCTACGCTGAACAGACTTTATATTGTCCTGACGTACTTGACCTTAACCATAGTGGATCCAACCAAGCAAGGTAAGATTGAAGACTTTTGGGGTGGGCGGAGATTACAAGAACTCTGACAAATTAAATAATCTGTTTATCAATTTAGAAGACATAACAAAGAAATACACATTTATTGTGGATTTATATGCAATTTTTGGTTTGTTTTGATTCATAAATTAAAGCTATAATGTTATTTACTAGCATACTAAACAGAAAATTGTTTCCCAAGAAAAACAAATATAGTTTGACTTTATTCACCATATTTAATTTAATCTCAACCATTGTGGTAGCCACATGGTCTGAAGCACTACTCTCGCTGTAGACTAGACTGCAATGACGGGAAGATTGAGGTTCGAATCTTGGTCGGGTGTACTGAGGGTGGTTTTTGTAAAATGGTTCTCCACTCATTCTTCGCGCAAGTGCTGGTACACTTTCTATAAATTTATGTTTCCTCATCCATAAAACCATTAACGTAATTAGTAAATGAGCGTACAATCTGAGAGGGTAGTAAAACGTGGCGATAAAAAATAAAAATATTATCACCTTCAAGAAAGTATTTTCTCTAGAGCCAATTTGGAAAGCTACAATCATCTAATGAGTAAGGTTATCATTAAATCCTGGTTTATTATTTGCTATTCCCAATTGTGTGGAGCTGTTTATGTTCCAAGTAGCCGTAGAGAGGCGGAAACGACTATCCCGGCTGATAAAGGGAAACCTTAGATTTATATTGAGGTCGTTTATTTGAAGGGGAAATAAAAGAAGGTAGACTGGTTAGACGATAAGTTTCAAGAAAACAACAGAGAAAAGAAGAAAAGGAAATGACTAAGATTTGAAAATTGCATAATGTTCACGAAGTCGATGAATTTATTTGAACAATAAATGTGTTTATTTCGATCATAATTAGATCATAAACATATTATATACATCCACTGGTTTAAATATATATATATATATTTATATAATCGATAACTGTTGGTCAAAAAATAGTTTAAAATATTTAACTCAAAATATATTTTTTAATAAATATCTCTTAATGTTTAATTTAATTTAAAATATGTTCAGTAAGCCATAGCAAGAATAAGTTTGACAGATAAAAGACTCCATAATTTTTCAGTCTCTTTACAAAAATTACTAGGTTGAAATATGTCAAAATAGAAAAGAGGACACACAAAGAGTTTTTAAGTTTTAACGTGGATCATCACATGAATTTACCTGATTATTAAAAAAATTATAATAATCGTAATATTCAAGAATCTACTCAGAAAACTTTTGACGGTGTGAAATTAAAAAATCGGAACAATGAGCTTTGAAACTGAATAATGTGACACTGACTCTGATATGTCCCAAATGGTTTCCATTAGAAAAACGCTAATTAATATTCTGTTTAAAAAATTTCTCATCCAGATAGCATTGCTCAATTTAAAAAAAAATAATGTAAATATCAACGTCCATTTGACACGTTCACAAATCAACCTCGACATATTAAAAAAAAAAAAGATTGTCGTCTTAATTAAAATGAATAAAATGAATATAGCTCTATATGTGATCCTAGACAATATTGGTGGTTAATATGTTAGGCGGTTTTTAAAGATTTATTTTGTGAAAATTGACTGTTATATAATGTTATTTCCCAAAATACCTGGCTCTGCCCCAACAAGTAAAATTTACAGAACTTGAAAACCTTGTGGAAAATTCCGAATAGGATCACGAAATAATACTTTCACTCGCGGTAAAGAAACATCGCAAGTTTTATAAGGAATGCTCGGAAGGGGAAACCTTTTCATTCCCAAAAGATGAGATGGAAAACGCGAGGCCACGTCAATTTGTATTTTGGATACATTCTCATTCCGAGGTTTTTTTGCGTTCTTGAAGAGTCCTTACCAGTTGATGGCGCTCTCTTCCCGTAATTGAAATCTCTGTGGGTAAGAGCAACCAAAAAAAAGGGGGGGGGNAGAAACAAATTCCTTCTTGAGGTTGGAGTGAGTGCTGCCTCGCAACCCACTAGGAAAGTGAATTTGAAACAGATCACCTTCAATATTCTTGGGAGTGAAATCCCATGTACTTTCACTGTTAAAACGAACGACTTTAATTTATTTTTCGTCAATAATTTGTAGAGCTGAGGTTAGCTAAAGTACAGTCTCATTTTCATAGAAGGGCCTTTTATAAAACATAAATATATTTTTTGGGGCAAATATTGATTTTTTTTCTACATTACCTATAATTGATATATTATAGATATTTATAATGTCTATCAAAAATGACAGCTTTAGATCACATGACCTGATGTATGATTACGTGATAATAAATAGGATAGCTTTTATAGCATTCAGTTATAATTCTTACTATTAAAATTGGACTGTACCATATAGTCAATTTTAAGCCTTACTAATAATTTTAGAGTAAAATTATAGTTAAATTTATTAATTAAATTCAAACAAATACCCTCTCATTCTTATTTATACTTTGTGTAATATATGCTAGATATTGTTCACTTAAAAATAGGTTTCGAAGGAGAATAGATCCTAGGTTGTTAAGGACGTTGCCTACCAGTGACGTCATGGCAGGGGAAGATGGGATTTTCCATGTAGTTGAATTTAAGTTCTATTCAACGAGTTTTAAAGATAAAACTTTGAAACAAACACCATAGATAAAATAATTCCAAAAATAGTCCTACAGTTTCAGATTTTTTTATATCGTGATTTTTTTATTGTAAACGTATTTATTATAAATCGTATACAACTTAGGCTATTTGTCTTGGTCACGAAAATGGATTTCAGGAGTCTTCCTGCCAGAATGTAGATTATAAAGGTCCGGGGAAGCAAATGTGTATCTGGAATATCAAACAAGGGAAATTTAATTTTAAAAAGCAAGTAAATGTTTTCAAGACATAAATAGCATTGTGTGTTTATGTAAACTCGTCGGAGGAAGAGTGGCATCAGTAGATAAACATTAGGCCTCATAGGGTTATGCAACCCGCTTCACAAAATACCTTTGAGATATCAGAGCAAATTCGCTAAGTGTGCAAACACCAATTACGTATTTTACAATAAGTACAAAATTTCGATCGAAAATTCGCTGAAAACTAAATCATTTCACATTTTTTTATGACTTATTTTAAAAATATTTTTGTTTTAACTTTTGAGCGATATGTTGATACCTTCATCCTCCACCTGTATTTTGACGTCAACCCTATTTTTTAATATATAACCACCTGTTCAATAACGTGTGGTGCGGTCTATGCAACATGTCAGGTAGCGGGTGGAATGAAAGGGGACGTCATTTAAGACCATTAGTTTTGCAATTTGTTTATAAAAAAATATTGGGCCCGAATAAAAATATTTCTCTAGTAGATAAATATAGTTTAATTTGCTAAGACTCTCTTTGCTGGTCGCGTGGTTTAAGGCGCAACTCTCGCATTAGCCTAGACTGTCGATGGCCGACAGATGGATGTTCAAAACTCATTCGGATGAACTGAGTTTTTTTTTTTACAAAATGGTTTTCCAATCTGCTTCCACGCAAATGTGGATACACTTCCTCTAATATGTCCTTCATTATCCTTAAAACAAGTAGTACAAATAGTACATAAGCGAAAAGATGCGTCACTAAAAAATAAATTGTTAAGCTTAGTAATATTTTTTATTTTTTTGGCCAAAAATTATTTTGTTAGTTAAAAAACTAAACTCTGTATTCCCTTTTATTCAACCCTAATGTAATTTAGCCATCCATTTTTAATAACTAAAATTGAGAAGTCACTTTTAATGTTAATCGTAAAAACGAAACTATTGATTTTTCAGTCGACACCCGGGTACTTCCCCTAAATGAGGAGTAGACATGACAACCGCTGGCTGAAGGGAAATCAAAGTCCAATTAATTGTCGTCATTGAAAGCACTCTCGCGTGAAAAGCTCCCAAGATTAAACTACGTTACATAAGCACTTTCCCAAAGAACAGCCATATACTCTTTGGTAAATAAAATATATTCTATAAAAAATTCTCCGGCACTAATTGGCAGTTCAAAGTAATTAATACACTACGTTACGCATTTCAGACAGTTAAAATGGCCTCAACTGATAGATTGTTTACTTTAAGGAAATGTTTCAAAACGTATTCATTTGTTATTAGCGCTATATATCACTTTACGTTTGGGTTATACACAAACATGTAACGTAGGGATGAACAAGGTAGACTTTTAGAAGTAATCCACATGCATTTGCGTAAAGGGGAGAGTTGAAAGTAATTTATGAAAAAATATCCTCAATACACCCGGGACGGGATTCTAACCTTGTTCTACCGTTCACCGGCAATCCAGGGTAACACAAGAGTGACGCGTTAGACAATACAAACACCGATGCGGGTGTATTTATTTTTACAATACTAGGTTATTTGCTTTATTCTACAGATAATAATGATGATTCTACTTGACATAGGCTATCACAGCCATTAAGAAAGGTGGGCAGCTTTTTTTTTAAAGTAGCCACAGATGTGGCCAATGAAAAGTTAAATTCATCAAACCACGTAAAAATTAATAAATTAGGTTGCAAAGATTTGTTGGCACCACATTTTACTCTCCGTTTGGGATATACGTTCATGTTCTAACTACGCTAATGGTTTTTAAGGATGAGGAAGACTATATTTATAGAAAGTGTACCAACTTTTACGGTTAGAGAGAGTGGAAAACCATTTTGTAAAAAAAAAAAAAAACTCTCGGTACTCCCGACAGAGATTCTAACCTCGATCTCTACGTCATTGGCAGAATAGCCTACTACGAGAGGGATGACTCAGACCATCGAAGAGGGTAACAAGCTTACTGGGTGACCTGGCGGTCTAGGGGTAAGGTGTCAGACTTCTGTGCTGGCGGCCGGGGTTCAATCCCAGGTCCCGGCACAGATTTATCTGATTACCAAACCCTTCCTTCACCTCTGACAAGACATCTTGTGAATGTGGGGAATGCCAGGCCTCCACCGTGGTTCGGATCCCACGTTAAACTGTAGGTCCTCCATTTCATCTCACACTCACCCTACCATTACACATTAGCGTAAGTGCGTATAATCCGAACGGGTAGTAAGACGCGGTGCTAATAATAATAATAATAATAATAATAATAATAACAAGCTTACTCAAAACTTGTACATTTGATAGCTCAGTAACAAGGGACTCTAAAGCAAACAATGAAAACTGTTCAAATTTAAAATGTAGGATGGTTTTTTTGGGACGCTACGTCATAAGTAAGCAATGTCCTTAATAAATTCGCCATGTCCGTATATACTATATTTAATGCCTCATATTATTTACCAACCCAGTGTTAAAAGGTGAGAGAGACCAATGGGTCCATAACGTATCAATCTTTGATTCGTGTGAATATTCGTAATATAAGTTACCATGAAATACAGCAACACCTGGCCACCTGAATGTTCACACAAAATACTTTATTTTGCTATGTATTTTAGGACTACCAACATAAATATTTGAAACGAGCTTGCTGAAAGTTTTTTCCATCATTTATGTTTAGAAATGTGATTTTTTAAAAGTATATTACTTACTCAAAA
Organism: Timema poppense; assembly: GCA_902141375.1. Classification (NCBI taxonomy): domain Eukaryota; kingdom Metazoa; phylum Arthropoda; class Insecta; order Phasmatodea; family Timematidae; genus Timema; species Timema poppense. The sequence continues at coordinate 115,398 of CABFOV010000908.1, forward strand.
TTTATTAGATTTATTCACAATCCGAGTTTATTAAACCACTGTTTTTACAGGTGCTAAAAATACATCGGGATATTTTCGTCTGTGGCTTCACCTATTGTAAAATCTTGACTCATAAGTGCCCTGTATACTTTAGTCCCCATATGTGTAATGAAGGTGTATATATTATTATTATTAGCACCGCGTCTTACTACCCGTTCGGGTTATACGCACTTACGCTAATGTGTAATGGTAGGGTGATTGTGAGATGAAATGGAGTACCTACAGTTTAATGTGGAATCCGAACCACGGTGGAGGCCTGGCATTCCCCACATTCACAAGATGTCTTGTCAGAGGTGAAGGAAGGGTTTGGTAATCAGATAAATCTGTGCCGGGACTTGGGATTGAACCCCGGCCGAAGGTGTATATACTTTGTATAAATAAATGTTGCAACTACCACGTAAATAGCCATGACTCCCTGTGGGTGTGATACCGATAGTTTATTTTTTATTTAGCACCACGTCTTACTAACAGTTTGGGTTATACGCTTAAGTACTAATTACGCTAATGGATTAGGAATTGGGAAGGTTGAATTTAGAGAAAGTGAACCCGCATTTGCGTGGAGGGAGAGTGGAAAACATTTAGGGACCCCCTCCCAGTCAACCCGACCGAGATTAGAACCTCGATCTACCCGTCCTCGGCATTCGAGCTCAACACGACTAGCTTGTTAGCTTACTACGCCACCGAGGCGGGTTACATATAGTTGTATGCAATCAATGTTCACACACATCCGTATAGAATTTTCCTTTACTTAGAATTGAATAATTATTCTTACTACACTACTTCCGGTGATAGCTAAACTGTATAAACGGGCGAATTCATTCAAAAGTTCTGAATTTGATTCCCTTCTTTGGGTATCATTCTGGATTTAATTGGGATATTGTTTAAGGTAATTAAAAGAAATGCAGACGGACGTTACTACTGTATTATTTTGGTAGGAAATCTCTTTTGTTAAATTAAAACTACATAATTTTGGTAAACAAATATAAAAATTATCAATTTTTATTCTTATTTTATAGACATTGATAAAATATCGATCAAAAGTGACAAATGCAGTTCACAGGGCTTTACGTAGAAATACGTGAAAGTAGATCTAGTAAAGTTTGTAACTGTCGGATAAGGCTCTCCTATTAAATTTATTACTTTAAATTTTGTAATCCGTACAATTTATTTTTCTTTGGTACATGGCCATGCTTAATTGGTTTTTTTTCCATATTGTATTAGAACCTATGGTTGATTCAAATTTCATTCTTAATATGCACTAAAGTTTACCCATGACAGGTCGTAAGTTTACCTTGTACGTATCATATAATAGGACCAGAATGCAATTCGTCATAGCCAATTCCCACAAAACGCTAAACTAAGATTGGCTCTGTTAGCTCTTTATAAAAATAGCGGACCATGTATTTAAATGTGTTGGTCCACAAAGAAAGCTAAGCTATGCCTTGCTACGCCATGCTATTTTTTTTCCGATCGCTGACCGGGCAATTTTTACATCACCCACCTTGAGCCATCTTGCATTGCGCATGTAAATAACGCAACTTGGGCTCCGTGTTGAACAGACGCAGTGCTGGTTTGGTGAAAATAACCAAAGAAGTGTTGAAGTTTTTTGTTTTCAGTTTGTTTCACGTGTATTTAAGTAACATTATATCTATGTTTTATATTTAATAAATGTGTCTTATATTAAAACTTAACAAGTGAAACCTCCACCTTCTAAATTTTCTTTATCTTTCAAAACAACTGCTAACAGCAGCATCTTTTCTTCCTCGGTACTATTATCTGAGCTCAAACAAGATATTTTAGAGAACGCCATCATAACTACACCCCAGTGTATCAGACCAGAAAGAAACAACACTGAACTATGGAATGAAAATAGGGATGATTGCTTAGCTTATCAATGAGTGTGAAACCAAAGTGACAAATTCTTATCACAACTCGGCATAGCTTATCTTAGCATTCTGTGTGTATCGGCCTTTAAGGTATAACTGCTAGATTATTGTATAAACAGAATGTACACTATGTTGATCACATCCAAAAAGAGACATATTATATACCATGACATTCTACTTTTAGTAATTTTGTGATATTTGTATAGTTTTATATCACCGTTTATCTCATTTAAAATTATTAATGAAAACCCGATTTATTTGTAATCGCACTTATCGCACTTATCTTTCATTTGTTGTATTACATACTTGAGTACTTAAAAATGTTTTACTGTTTAAAATATTTGATTATCTATATAGTATGGGCAGTTAATTGATGGGTTTGTCCATCCCACTTCTTGTGTGCATCAATATCGACCACATTTGATGAACACATGCCCTTATATTTCTATTTTATGGCAGTGGATTTTATTAGCGCTTTCACTAAAATTATTTAAACTTTTTAAAAAAAGTGTACATATTTTGGATTTCACTGAAATTTTCTAAAAACAACACCGATATTATAAATGTACTTGATAATTTAGCTAGTTATGGGAATTGAGCGTATATGCCGAATGGGAAGTAAGACGAGGTGCAAATAAATCCCATAGGAATTAATGTATAAAACCAAAGATTAAGTAATATCAAATAATTTTTAACTTAATTTCAATGGAGAGTTATTATAATTAATTAGAGTAGTTTCAATTAATTTAAAACATACTTAGTATACACATACGCCTTGCTTTGAAATACGTAGTTAAACAGCTAATTTTGTTTATATAATTGATTTAGTAAGAATGCAAAATTAAACATATGAGATAAAAATTACACGAATAATAAAAATGTTTGCTTTGAATTACAATAATTATAATGAACGTATTTTTTAAAACAATTTACATAATTTCTGGAGAGATATTCTAGCTACTAACGAACACGGATTAAAAATTAACATCATGTGAACACCACCATCACAAATTATATTTAGCTAAATTCTGATACATTGTTACATACACTCTCTTTAGAGGAAAAATGTTTCCCTTCAGAGTCAGAAAATTTCCCATCTCTGGGTTAGCATTATCCATATTTTATAATAACCTCAACATATCCATTAAGTTTCAGTGGTGAGGGTAGCCGATGGTAGTTATAGATCCCTAGTGAAGGCTTCAAGGAATTGTTGTATTTATGGATGACTCTTAAAATAAAAACAATTTTAAAATAGGAAGAAATATAACGGTTTCACAACTAATTGAACGTTAATAGTGAAACTTAGAAGATATGAATGATATTTAGATTACGCATTAGACGCAAAAAGTGTCCAATTCTATGACTAAAGAACTACCCTGAGTACAGGATGATTCATAGACGGCTCCGTGGTAGAGCATGCTTTAATTAACGAATATATAGTTTTACATTTTCTGAGATTAGGGTTAGGTGTTATATGTTAAGTTGGGAGTGCACAGGACGGGAGTAAAGTGCAGTGTTTTGGCAGTTCTTATACAAAGATAATTTGTTTGTCCAAAATTAATAAAACACTCTTACAGTAGAAATATAGAGTATAGTTTTTGTCACATGATGATATAAACAATTCTTGAATATCTGTCAAGTATGTCCTGAAATTTAATGACAACTTTTTATTTTGATTGAAAAAGTTTCTCATCACATGCCACTAACCACATGAACAAAATTAAATTCTCTATTTATACTGGAACAATATTTAATTTATTATACACACGTCAGGTCATGTGATATACAGTTGTAACTTTAAATATATTATATAAATGCCTATAAAAAACACAAATAAATTAGTAAAATTTCATACATTTTTGTATTTTTAATAAGCTTTTTCTGAAAACACACACATAAATGATTTTTTTTAACATTACCATCCTGATAGTATAATTAAAAAACCTTAACGTGTTTTTTAAAAAAAGAATGTTGTCTTATGTAAAATTAATAAAATTAATAAAGCTTCCTGTGGGATGCTAGAAACTATTTATATTCCATCTGTTAAGCGGTTTTTAGGGATTTCTCTAGTACAAACTGACTTTTACATACTCTAATTTCCCAAAATGACAGGATCTGCCCATCAAATAAAATGTATAGACGTTAAAAAAAATTGGAAATAAGACTCGATAAAGAAACATCCAAGTTTCATAAAGAAGCCTTGAAGGAAACCTTTTTCATTCCCAAAACATGAAATATTATTCCGTATATACAAAATTGTGTCAATGGTAACGACAGAAATCTAATTCAATGACGAGACTATGTAAACACGTGTTCGAGAGAGAGAGAGGACAGATGTGAATTAACCTTATACTATTCCACAAGTTGAGAACCTATTACCCCCATCGTCATCAATCATGGGGTGTTGTCTTCAACGAAGGAATAATCCGTCCAACATCACGAGTTAACAAATCACATGAATAGGTTGAAACTATTTCAAATAATTGTAAATAGTGCGGACATTATAGCTAATAAGCAATGTCAACAGTACTGCGACACACTTCAGTGGCCTAATGGTCTAAGGCATCACATCACTCTAGTATTAGACCAGCCATAGTACCAAAAATACCTAAATAAATAAATTAAGACATATATATAATATGCCAAATTTTGGTGACTTTCAATCGTATTTGGTGGTGTAAATTGGATCTATTGAAGAAAAACAGGGTTTGGTTCACATGCTTACAACCCGAACGGATTTTGAGACACGATGACAAAATAGATAATCTTGGGAGCACCCTGGCAGGACTTCGCTCTCTCTCACTGCTGGCAATAAAATGTACTGTGGACTTGATGCCATAGACCATGCGATCACCTTTACAGATGTATGAGAAGGCAAATAACGTGTCGAGATTTGAAGGATAAAAAAAAAAATCCTAACCTAGCTCGCAAACATATCCCAAACCTTGTGCTGAATATGGCAATGTGCTGGAAGGGACTGTACCTACTTTCTCTTGCAATTTCCGTTTCCTCCTCTCCCGTTCTCCTCCTCGACTCTTGAGGAATATCCGTCTCACACATACACACACACACACACACACACACACACATGCTAGTGCAAGGTATCATCATCCCGATATTCCCCCCAACATTCATGAGTTACACAAACATTGAGACTTGCTTCATACGGTGACGCGGATATAGGAAGGAGCTCACTTTTCCACAAGAGGAACCTGATCGTCAAGGCAGGAACAAACTTGGGGAAGAGCAGAGGTTCACTTTACTAGAGGGGCCTACATGAAAAAAAAAAAAAAGTTAGCAAACAGCAATGCTGTTGCCAAGGATAGCAAAATTTGACATGACTGTACTAGTAGATTATTCACTGCCATTTGGTATCAAACTTTCCCTTTAAAGCCAGTAAAACATGTATTCGTTGGATGGTTGTAATATCTTACAAGCAGAGTACTGTCAAAAATTTATTTTTCTGTCAAATCACAAGTCGCTCACTTATAAAAATACGCCACCTCTCCCTATCTTGAGCTAGTTCTATCCAGTCCACCTCATTACACCCTATCCCTATCTTGAGCTAGTTCTATCCAGCCCACCTCATTACACCCTATATCTATCTTGAGCTAGTTCTATCCAGTCCACCTCACTACACCCTATCCCTAGCTTGGGCTATTTCTATCCAGTCCACCTCACTACACCCTATCCCTAGCTTAGGATAGTTCTATCCAGCCCACCTCATTACACCTTATGTCTTACAGGCCCCATTCTAATGTTATCTTCCCATTTACTTTAGGTCTTCCCACTGGTTTCTTCCCATTGGTTTTGCTAGTCAATACCTTGAACGGGTATTGAGTTTATTCCATTTTCTGTTCATGTCTTGCCCACATAAACCTGCGATGTTTTACTACCCTAACAATGTACAGCTCTGTGTACAGGGTATGTAACCCATCATTATGTAACTTCTCCACATACTAAAATCTTCATTCCTTTTTGGGCTGAGTATCTTCCTAAGCACCTTGTTTTCGAACACCCTAAATTTTTTCTCGTCATGTAAGGCAAGTGATCGGGTTTCACAACCTTTAAGAATAATAGGTAAACCTATTATTTTATTATTATAAGTATTATATTTCTTAACAACTTACTGACAAACTAATAGCATGAATTTCCCAACTAGATACCTGAGCTAATTTCCACTTTAAAATTGTTATTACTCATTGTAATTGTTCCTAAAAAAAATTATATTATTAACTCTACCAAATAATATTTTTGCATTCTACTAGTATTTTTCATCCTCAATCTAGCTTCCATATTTTTCAAAGTTTTTATTTATTGAAAAAGAATAGTTTGGAGTTTTTGCATTATAAAAAGTTAACTGAAGAAGAAAAATCGTAAAAATAAAATAATTCGAGTACATAATTGAAAATATGTAAACAAAAATACAGGCACCATAATAAATGATATATATTCCGTACCAATAAAAAACATACACACAAAACGTCCTTGAAATTAAAAATGCGTAAAGATTATACCCTCGAGCTGTCAAGTGAAAACTTAATACTATCTGACAAGCAGAGTACTGTCAAAAATTGTTAAAAAACATCTAAAGTGTTTTGTTTTAAATCATATACTCAGTGTTCAAATTTTTTACCAACTAAACTTAATTTATTCATAAGTGCTTTGGTATAGTATTTACTACTATCTTTTAGGTATACTCTCGTTTTAGACGTGTTTGATGTTTCTCTAAAATCAATTTAGGTTTTCAATTTAGTTTTTGTGCAAATAGTATATTAAATATTCAATTGGTAAATTAAGGATTTAAAAGAAGTATAAAAAATATATATATGCCTACATGTATTTCAATACAGCTATTTTAAAATACAGTAGCGTCATGCCATTCTATGATTATATGTGATATGTGAACAATATAATGTACATATTTAAAATGTTAGCTGTAAAGAGATTAATTTTTTTATTACTACACAAACATTTCGTCAACAACATGGGATAAAAAGTTAAAACCTTTTTGAGATCTATTTTAAAACGCACTTTATCAAAGTAGAACTTTAACTCATCAAAAAAAAGTGACAAAAACCTAAAAAAACGTGTTTTCACTCCTAATGATTTTGCCCCCTTCTCTCTTAACGAGAAAATAACATTACTTTGATTAGATTTTGAATGTAATTAATAATTTACCAAATACATTATGAGTCCTTTGATCTCAATATAACCCTCCTTTCGTTGGAAAGTTTTGATTTCAAATTAAAAGTAAAAACTTTGAACATAGAATGAATAATTGAGTCTATTTTCATACATCCTACTTTGATTAAGTTATTTTAAAACTGTTTAAATAAAAAACTCATCCAACCCATTATTCTACTAGTCTTAATATAATGCTGTTATTGCTATCTTAAATTTATTTTGGGTTAAAACATGTGTTTCCACGTGTACGTAAATATTCATAGACACATTATGAATGTGTACAAGGGAGAAATGTGTGTTTAGTTATTTTGATTTTTTTTACCACCAAATCTCAATATATTGCACGTTCGTGTTGTGAGAATTTAAACGTTACCGCGGTAAAAATGAGAAATGGAGAGTTTTAGAGGAAATATACTTGCACTTATATGGAGGGATGGTGAGGAATTATTTAGGAAAAAAAAAGTTCATAAATTTGAACCCCAATAGCAAGTTCAATCCATTGCAAGAGTGAGACCATTAGACAACAGATGTGAGTTTTTTTTTTGCTTGTGGTGTTGGTTCCCATATAATATTATTTTGGTTTATTTCTGTGTGATATACGTCCAACTGCTCACTAAAGTTACTCCAAACTTTCGTTGATTCGAGGAAAGAGGAAGGTGAACTCAAAAGAAGCGTGTCAGCATGCACATAAGTGAGGTTAAGCGGAATCACATCTAAGATCAAATCTTTTGTTTAAACCAACTTAAGTAAACTCGGACAAGAATCAAACAAAGGTCAGAACCTAGTCCTTCAGATGAATCTCAGACACAACCTTACTGATCTCATCTGTTTAGTCACAATATCTTCTAGTCGGGTGGTCGGGAGGGTCCAAGCGGGTGTGAAATCAGTCGTTCTCTTCTATCTGTCCGTTATCCTGAAAGGGTACTATTCTTTTGTCACTCAGGTTATGTTTTTTCCAAGAGCGTATGAGAATAAGACAGGATAGGATAGCGAAAGCCGATACTGCTCCCTGGTATTAGGAGTAGATAAGAGGGAGGGTATGGCGAATGGTTTTGTGCAAATGGAGAAAGAAGGATCGGTGTGAGTCGGGCCTTAATATGTTTGTGAGAGTCTAGTAGGGTGGACAATGGCGGATCTAGAAGATTTTGGCGTGGTTTTTGTGTTTTCTTGAATCTTGATTTGTGGAGTAACCTTTCTGTTCTGTTCTGTTCTGTTCTGTTCTGTTCTGTTACAGCGGGTGGATACGGTTATCCAGTTTTCAAAAAAAGAATATTTCTCTAATAAAAGCCAAACCGGACGTCACATCTTAGTGGGGCTTATTGTATTCTACCTTAAAAAAAACAACCGTAGAATTGAGACTAGTGAAACAGGATTACCATCTGTTAAATAATACTTTAAACTTAAAAAAATACTTTATAAGTGAAAAAATTCCAATAAATTGATCCCAATTTTCTGTTGTAAAATTAATCATGCGGAAAACCTCAATTTTATACTTTTTATCGATAAAACGTAGTCTTGTGAACTTGTAATTGAGTACAGTGACCCATTAAAAAAAATACATTTAAATAATATTTTTAATATAAAATTTCCAATAACCTCATTCTATTTTCATCGTGTTAGATTGAATAAGATATAAAAACTCTATTCATTACATTTTGTGGATAAAGTTTTAATTTTGTATCCAATTTCCCAGATAATTGAATTCATTGTTTCATTGTTACCCTGAGTGATGCCTATTAATAAGGATAGAGATGGATAGATGCGAGCTGTGTTTATATACCTAGTCTTGGATCAATTTTATATCCAGGATAGTCTGTCAGTTTAGGTTTTGTTATTTAAAGTTATATAAATACTAGTATTTTATTCTCAATGATTATTTACGAAAATTTATACAAACTTAAGCTGGGTTTTGTTATTTAAATCCATTAAAATTTTGCCAATCAGGAGTGCCGGTACTTTTTTTTAAATTTTATTGTCTACTTTTAATAGCTTTCACCTGTTACAGTTTCCTATTCTCACTTTCATTTTAGGACTATTTGCTATAATTTACCTTAATTAGTTTTTATGTCCTCTTTGTCCCTTCGGTGCAAACATTTTGTGTGTAAGTGTGTAAGTGTGTATGTATGTGTGTGCGCGCGCGCGTGTGCCGTAGCAAGACCTCTACCTGTCATTTGAAAATAATTACAAGTACATTAATGTGTTCATACGTGAAGTCATATGATCTTCAGCTGTCACTCTTGATAGATACTATCTAATACCTATAAAATACAATTTAGAAACATAAGTTACATATGTGTGTAAAAATGTGTGAATTAATCCATGCATGTATTCTTTTATATGCATGCGTTTATATATATGTAAGACTGTATGTAAACAGGAATATATTAATATATATATAAATATATATATAGCCTATATGTATGTATGTATGTATGTATGTATGTATGTATGTATGTATGTATAAATATATGGTTTTATTGTGGCCCTTGTGTATATATATATATATATATATACACACACACAAGGGCCGCAATAAGACCATCTGGGTATCGAGAGTTGCATGAGCGTAATTCTGGAAACCAACCCCAAATCCAGTTTTTTTTTTGCTCTCACTGTCACAAGATGGCAGGAAAAGCACTTAAGGAGATGTATATATTGTTTCACCATGAGAAAGAGAGAGAGAGACATTGTGGCTGAACCACTCAGCTGATCCCCACCTTCCTTTCTTCCCCTTCACCGCTTTCCTTTCCCACCTATACTACTTCAACCCACAGAATGAAACATAATCAATTATTCATCCTAACGATATAGTTCCGGTGGTTACCGGATAGGAAAGAGGTGAGGGGATGTTTTTATATGTATGTATATATTTTACGACTACCTCGGGAGACGAGAGGGTCGCTCTCTCTGGTTGATGACTGATGGTTATCCTCAAGAGCTCACACAGATTGGTGAAGAGCTTATGTTCATGTCTGGCGTGTGGATACACGCTACACGAGGTGTACCCTCTACTCAACCTTTTCGGGCTCAAAAATGGATTTTATTACAATTTTTTTTTTTTTAATAAATTTTGATCAATGATATATATTAACACTTACCGTTGTATATTTTGTAATTTTAAATTAATGATTACTTATTTCTGATAAAAAAAAAATTACATGATACCTTTTGTATTCAGCATAATTCAAAGATTTTTTAATTTATTTTTTGCTAAGTGAAAATAAAAAATATATATCTTTGAAATACCGTTCTAAGTTGCATGATGAAAAATAAAATACATTAGACTTTTATAAGCTAGGAACTGAAAATGTATACTAAAATAATTTGCTTATTCCTTGATGAAAATTCTTGCGTGATTTGGTTTATGGGCACTATATTTAATTTTAAATTAAGGCATTTATTTAGTCTTTTACGTGACCCAGGTGTCTAGGGGTAAGGTGTTTGACTTTTGTGTTGGGGGTCCGGGCTCAATCCTTGGTCCCGGCACAGATTTATCTGATTGCCAAACCCTTCCTTCACCTCTGAAGAGACGTGTATTAATCGCAACTTGGGAATGTGTGGAATGCCAGGCCTCCACCGTGGATGGTTTGGATTTCACGTTAAACTGTAGGTCCTCCATTTCATCTCACAATCACCCTACCATTACAAATTAGCGTATGTGCGTATAACCCGAACGGAGTGCTAATAATAATAATAAGTGAAATTTTTGGAATTAACTAAAATAATGGTTTCCAACACTTCTCAATAGACCAAAGGACTTAATAAAAAAATGAGTTAACTTAAAAGTTTTAATCGCTAAGCCTACTTAAAACAAATCGTAGCGTATTTATTCCATAACACGGTTAACATAATGTTTATTAACGACTTATTCATCCCGAACTACGCTGAGATTAAGGTAGATTTAGTGGAAGAGAGCTCAGTGCTACCCTGGGCAAATTTAGTTTGTGGAGCCCCCAAGATTATGCATCGTTTCACCCCAGGCAAAAAAAAATTAAAAAATCTATGTTTTAAACGTTATTACAGTTGTTTGCACCTATATACCACTTATAAACCGTGTCAGGTATAATTCAATCTCCTAAAAGGTTAATGCACGTAATAATTAATACTAAAAGTCCATGTTTTTATACATATAGGGGTTGATTTTTCTCCAACCCCTATTTAGATTTACTTTCCAAACAAACTAGGTCTGTATGGATTTACAAATAACAACAGTTTCTAGTTGGAATTAAATCGATTAATGAATTCCAAAGTTATCGTGAGGAGTGTCCACAACAAACCAACAAATGCAAATTGGTGGAGTTAAAACGGAGAGCTCACTTCACTCTTTCAATAAATCAAACCACATTATTATGTTTTTTATTTGTCTTTATACTTTAAGACAGTATTTTCTTAATCGCCTATACAGCCTATACGAATGTATAAACAAACATTTTTTACCCCAACTTAGTCTTTTTACTCTCTAAGCCAACTAACTGTGGATGATCCCACGCCCCCTCCCCCAAATCGTGGGGCCCTGTGTGGCCACACCGTTTTCAACCACCTTGAATGAGCCCCAACTACGATTAGGACGAGATTTAAAAAAAACCAACGATTAAATAATATTTGGGAAACTAGCCCTAACTCACCAAGTCCAAGATTATAGCCACGATCTCTTTTACCCCTGAAGTACATTATATTGTGAATTTGACGCCTTGGTACTGCGTGACCTCCCTTACGAGTTATACTGTTAAAATATTAGTGTAGTAAGGCATTTAATTAAAATAATTTCTTTAGCAAATGTCTTAATCGGACGGTATTTCATCTCTAAATTATTAATAATGATTTTACACTAACTATAATTAATTACTAACTCTTTTTAAATCGGGTTTAAGTAATATTTAGGTGACCTGGCGGTCTAGGGGTAAGGTGTCAGACTTCTATGCTGGCGGCCGGGGTTCAATCCTCGGTCCCGGCACAGATTTATATGATTACCAAACCCTTCATTCACCTCTGACAAGACATATTGTGAATGTGGGGAATGCCAGGCCTCCACCGTGGTTCGGATTCCACGTTAAACTGTAGGTGCTCCATTTCATCTCACAATTACCCTACCATTACACATTAGCGTAAGTGCCTATAACCCGAACGGGTAGTAAGACACGGTCCTAATAATAATAATAATAATAATAATAATAATAATAATAATAAGTAATATTTAAAATTATTCTGACCCAAATAGTACAACCAAACAAATCTACTTTGTAATAGATTCAACTAAATCAATAATTAATCTTTCACAATGCAATAAACTATAAATTAAACAATTAATCACGTTTAAACCTTTTATTGGGGTATAATTATTCATACTAAGCGCCTATCTAAGCTTAAAATATTAAATTGGTAGTTATTAGATGAATACACGTTTTCTGAGAACCACTTTCTACCTGAATGTTGCTACTTAAATATCTGAACAAGATTATAAAAGTAAAGATTATAAGATGCATGAAATATTGATACATATTTTAGATTGTGATTTTATTTGTGTGGTATTAGCGCTACTAATATTCACATAACTTAAACCATATTAGTTTTAAACATACATTAAAATTTCGTTTTATTACAATTTAGTGAATCTTTTTACTTGGAATAAGATAAGCTTAAAGTTACAATACAAAATAATTTAGTATTTTTATTTGTACATCTATTAACATATGCTAAAATAAGATAATCATTATTACAATATACTTGTCCAACACCTTAGCTCAGCTGGTAGCGTGTCTGTATACTGAGGTAAGGGTCCAAGGTTCGATTCTCGGAATGGCTGAAAGATCTATCATTGATGAAATATGAGTTTCCTCTTTATCACTGATGAATTAATGACCGGTGGCTGGATGTTGTGTCTATTATAGAATTGAGTTAATTTGTAGGTCATTTGCTGATATAATAAGGTGGTTTAAAGAGTCTACGATAAATACCTCAAATAAATTAAATAACAAACAATATAATTATGTGTTAATTAATTTTTACTAAGGTTTGTGCTTGTAAATAAAAATATCACTTTTGATATTTAAATATTAATTTGTATATTGATTCTAAAATATTATATAACAATAGTGACAATATTTATCAAAATATCATTCTTATCTTATAAACAGATATCTTATATTAAAATAAATACAATTCCATGAAGAGCTATAATTTTATGACCATAGCTATTTTTAAGAAAACAAGTTTTTAAGGATGAGTAAATTACACATTTCATCAAGTTAATGTTAATATAGTTAACAAAATGGTATTATTGATCGTATTGTAGATAAGGTCTGTGTTGATGAGATGTTCGGGAATGAACTAGGATTCCTGCTTCTGTGAGAGAGAGAGTATCACGGTGTTGAAATGGTCGGTTGGGTGGTGAGGGGGGAAGGAGGGTAGGAGGCTACGAGGACGTTTTAGAGGGTGGGTTCTGGGGATGGAGGGGATACAAATCAATTTATATTGCTCTAGCGAAGCGATCACTTCTGTCGTGGGAGGGAGGGTGGAAAAAAAAAATACCTTGCGAAGCTGTCAAGTTCGTGGAGTTTTAGGCTATTGCTTTCTCTACATCGAACCGACAGGAATTTGTTTTACCCGACACAAACTTTTTTTTTAACTGTGATTAAACATATAGATTTCCTCGTGTAAGGTAAAATGTGCGGTCGGTTGTTCCCCATTCCATTCAACTAAAACTAATTTTTTGCCAAACAAAAAGAAGACCTAGTTTTTTATCTTCTGTTAAATGGGCCTATAAGGTTTTTATTTTGCTCCAACATCATATATTATATTTTCATGAAATACGATCATTTTTTTCTTTCGTGGTACAAAATTATATAGTGGAAATTATTTTTATTGGTAGAATTAATTGAAACATATTAATAAAAAGTTGAGTTAAAGTAAATGTTGGCTAGTTATCTCCCCTCAAAATAGAAAAGTTAGAGAATAAAAAATAATACGTGGTTCCATATTACAAAAGTTAATCAACTAAATTTGTTCTTTGTTTTTTATAATAGAAAATTCTGTTTAAAACCTTTATTTATTAAAATAAAATTATATTTATAAATTTTATTTATTAAAATAAAATTATATTTATAAATTAATTTAACCTAGCATATTTTTGAACTTTGTATTAACTAAGAAAGTAAGAATATTAATCAGTTTTAGTAATATTTTCAAAATAATTAATTTATTTATTCGGAAACCTTATAAAATTAATGTAGCTAGGTTTAAATTGGTATATTTATAGTATTATGTACTCTTAGATGATACATCTACACAAACTTATGAACTGCCAATTATATTTAAGTTTTGAAACTAGCAACTGCTTATAGAAACTAATGCTGCCATATTTAAAAAGTGCAAATAATTATGGTTAACGTTATAAATCACCAAAAAATAAGTTGACTTTCAATTAATAATAATAACTTCATTGTGGTAAAATTTAGTTTGTTTTCTTCTCAATTTAATCTCCTTTAAATTATTTTCATAAAACTATTAAAATCTATAATACAATAATATTTCTGCATATAATAATAAAAACATATATATTTACACAAACTATGTTGTGTTTCAATTATTTTTATAGCTATTCATCAACAAGCTTAAAGTAACTTCAATCATAATGTAAAACACCAGATTTAAATGGAATGTAAAGTTTTACTGAAATATATGTATATGGCCCACAACCATTGTAAAACTATTTGCTAAAAATAGGGATAAATTATGCATCTAGCTTATTTGATTTATTGTACCCTAAAATAATAACCAGTCGTAGATTTAATACCAAAACAGAAATATGTAATTATTCAGGAACATTTATTGTGATATTTATTTTTTATGAGAAGGGGCTCTTTCGTTTGCGATTACTTTCTAATATATACGATTTTATAATAATGTAATTTATTTAGTTTGATGGTTCCCCCCCTCCAACCTCCCGTCTTACTACCAACTAGGGCTATCCTCGTTTAATTAAATAAATAGGGCATATATTAATAAGATAAAATTCAAAGAATATGTACTTAAATTTTGGCTAAAGGTAAACTTTAGGACAAATAATACTTCAGTTCAACCATCTGGAATTTTAACCTTTAACCTTCTTTATCTCCAGCAAAACACACTAGTTGATATTAACGTTTAAGCTACATTCTTACCTGTGTGGTTATTTAATCAGTGCTTAATAAAAGGTTTTATTGTTTTTTGGTGAAAGTATTGCAATCGGTTGTTCAAAAGTCCCTAGCTATTTAAACGATTCCACATCTAGTCATTTCCCCTGCTGCGCAGCGAAAACTAATTTTTAGTATTTAGGATGTTTCTTTTCCGCCCATTTCACGTCTAGATTTAAAAAAGTCCTGGGGCAGTAATTTTCCACAGAATTACTGCAATTAGTTCCGCTTCCAGGATTTTGTCCTACAGTAAACTCCAGAAGACTTTGCGAGAAACAACTTGGCTTACCGACTTGAGTTGGCCATTCGGGTGTAGTAGTAAGTTTTTATATAGTTATATTTTTATTTTATTTATTATCGCGTCATTTTACCTATTCGTTTATACGCTTGAGTAATAATTACGCTAATGGGTTAGGAATTGTGAAAGTTATTTGTGACTAAATTATTTTTGTTTGTTTATAAATTCAATACTAAATACATTTTATTTTATGGTTTATAAAGATGTTATATTATCAAACAATTAAAGACTTAAAAAGGGATTTTT